>APFE031118816.1:0-42135 GCA_000404065.3 Pinus taeda | reverse complement strand
TCATTATGAATTTTTGGTCATACCTTTTGGCCTTACCAATGCACCTTCTACATTTCAAGGTTTGATGAATTACATTTTCAAACCCTTCCTTAGAAAATTTGTGTTAGTATTTTTTGATGTTATACTAATCTACAACAAGTCTTGGAAAGATCATGTTCAACATGTTGACAGGGTGCTCAAGCTATAGGAGGAGAAACAATTATATGCAAAACCTCCAAATGTTTCTTTGGAGTACAAGAGATGGAATATTTGGGTCATATTGTAACTCATGAAGGTGTTAAGGTAGACCCTAGCAAAATTAAAGGCATTAAGGACTGGAAAATCCCCACATCCATAAAGCATTTGCAAGGATTTCTCGAGTTGATAGGGTATTATTGCAACTTTGTTAAGAATTATGGGAAAATAGTAGCACCTCTAACAACATTACTGAAGAAAGATGTATTTTCTTGGACTCCAAAAGAAACAAAGACTTTTGAATATATTAAAGAGGCAATGTGCCAAGCACCGGTCTTAGCTACACCATACTTCACAAAAACCTTTATTGTAGAATGTGATGCCTCAGGAAATGGAATTGGCACTGTTTTAATGCAGGAAGGAAGACCCATTGCTTTTGAAAGTCGTCCAATCAAAAGAAAGTATTCACAAAAAGCTATTTATGAGAAGGAAATGTTGGCAATACTACATGCACTTAAGAAATGACGAACTTACCTAATGGGAAGACACTTCAAGGTAAAAAAAGATCATGATAGTCTTAAATATTTTTTAAAACAAAGATTATCTTCAGAAGAGCAACAAAAATGGGTCACAAAGATGTTGGGTTATGACTTTGAAATCATCTACAAAAAAGGGAAGCAAAATGTTGTTATAGATGCACTCTCAAGAAAGGATGAGGACGTGATAGCAATGCTTTGTGTCATCTCTATCATCCAACCAGATTGGATAAACCAAGCGAGAGATGAATGGAAGAATGATGAAGAAGTGTGGGCACTCAATCAAAAGTTGCAGCAGGATTCGAGTACATATGATACATATAGTTGGAAATATGATTCGTTATGGTACAAAGATCGCCTATACCTCTGTAAGAATTCCCAACTCAAATAAAATATTCTTCTGGAATTGCACTTCTCTCTTAGGAGTGCACTCAGAATTTTTAAAAACTTACCATAGGGTTAAGAAGGAGTTTTTTTGGAATGGTCTTAAATCTGATATTCAAAGGTTTGTGGCAGAATGTTTGGTTTTCCAACAAAATAATGTTGAGACAATTAAGACCTCGTGTCTATTACAACCTTTATCCATTCCAAGTTAACGTTGAGAGGAGGTTTCAATGGATTTTATCACACGTTTACCCAAGTCCGAAAGAAAGAGTGTCATCATGGTGGTAGTTGATAGATTTACCAAGTATGCACACTTTTGTGCATTATCTCATCCATTTAAATTCCATACAGTTGCTATTGCATTTATGGAAACAATTCAAAAGCTACCTGGAAACTCAAAGATTATTGTAAGCGAAAGAGATCCCATTTTCACTGGAAATTTTTGGATAGAGTTATTTTCTTGTCTAGGTGCTCAGTTAGCTCATAGTTCATCTTATCATCCTCAATCTGATGGGGAAACTGAGATAGTGAACAAATGTTTGGAAGGATATCTTCGTTGCTTTGTATCTGATAAACAAACAAAATGGGTCAAGTGGTTGTCTGTGGCTAAATGGTAGTATAACACTTCCATACTGCAGCAAAAATGACCCCATTTATGGCACTTTATGGATGTCATCCACCGTCCATTACAACATCTTTAGTAGAAATTTCTAAGGTTCAGGCTGTGTAAGATCACATTGAGAATCAACAATAGGTTCTCCAACTCTTAAAGGATAACCTTAGTTTGGCACAAAATAGAATGAAACAACAGGCAGATCAACATCACAACGAATAAAGTTTTGATGTAGGTGACTGGGTATTTCTATGACTACAACCATACAAACAAATGTCCCTCAAGCAAGCTAAGAAAGATAATAAATTATCACTAAAGTATTATGGTTCATACAAGGTGTTGCAAAAGATTGGTACAATGAGATACAAATTGGAGTTTCCTGCATCTTTTAGAGTGCACCCAGTTTTCCATGTTTCATGCTTAAAGAAGGTTATAGGTGACAAGCCCCCAGTTCAAACAATATTGCCAGAACGTGACAAGGAAGGAAAAATCATATTAGAATTTGAAGCAGTGATAGAAACAAGAACTTGGCAGCTGTGAAATCGATCAATTTCAGAGTGTCTCATCAAGTGGAAAAACTTACCCGCTGAAGATTCCACATAGGAGGATGAGAATTTTATACAGAAGCATCCAAAATTACTCAAGCATTAAGGACAAGACATTTTTTAAGGAGAGGGGCATGTTAGGTCCGTATAATACTAGTGATTCCCCCATTACTATTGTCATCGTAGCCCTTTATTGTTATTGTTGCTCCAATTGTCCCTACATTGTTATTATTATGCCCAATAAAAGCCCACTATTGTTATTTTTGTGCCCTTATATTATTATTGTTATGTCGACTTTTATTATATTGTGATTCTTTGGACTCCTATATATAGAAATGAGGTTTTGTCACTTGAATCATCCAAGAATTGTTCATTTGTGTAATGTAAATGAAGTTGCTCCTTCGAAAAGGCTTATTTTGAAGTTGTTGATCTATCTTTCTTCAATTTTTTGAGCTGATTGCATAAAATTACTAAGGATTTTGCCCATGGTTTATGGTGTGAGAGCTTAATAGGTAATTAATTTTATTTTATTTGATATGGTCATTATGTGGTATGGAAGGTAATTAATGTTTTGATTTGGTCCATTATTATGAGAGGAAAAATATAAATGTATTATGCTAGTATTGGAGGAGGTGAGCTATAGTGCATAATGATGCCTCTTGTATATCCGTAGCATTAATCAATACAATGTCAAAGAGTTGTAAACTTAAGATGGTGTTGTTGTGTGCATGTTGAGCAGATCATATTGGACCCAATCTAAAAAATTTGAAACAAGGTCTGCACAGAGGTTGAAGAGGTTGGGGCCTTTGGAAAGTGGTGGCTTGCCAAGATAAGAGTACGACTTCTTGCTAGTAGTGTTTAGCAAATAGTTGATAGGAAGTTGGGGCTTTTTAGCGGGTAGTGGCCAACAAACTGTAGTTGGGTTCATGTCTTTTAGCTAGTTGTGGCCGACTGATATATGTAAAGATTTGTTTGACAAATATAAGAAAAATCTAAGCAGCACAGCAACAACAGGGTGGTTTTCTTCCTCTTGAGGGTTTCCATCAAATATTCTTGTGTCTCCATCTATATGCTTTTATTAATATTTTTTATGGTGTTTATGCGTTAATTTTATGTTGAACGTATATATTTAGATCTATGGTATTATGTTGGGTTACAGATTATTTAGCATTTTGGAGAATCTTTTTAAACTTGTATGTATCCTCACCACTAATTCAACCCCCCCCTCCCCTCAATCATGATCTAATTTCCAAAAGGGACACCCCCCTTAAATCTACTAAATTTAAGGGGATGAGTTACTTAGATGATAATGGTGACCATCCTAAGAATTGACACCTGAGTTGCACCATGTGGGTTGGGGCTTCTATTGTTAAGTACAATCAAAGTAGTAATAAGAACTAAAAAAAAACTTGTAATACAATTTTGAGTATGTTTCCTTATGAAACTTCCTTGAACTGTAGTGATTGAGTATTATTCTCCTAACTTAATAGTTTATTTGTTTTTTATTGAATTATTAACGACAAATATCGAATAAACCACATTGCAATTTTTCACCAAATAAAATACACTACGAAAATAAAATAAGAAGTAAGAAATAGATGCCCACACACAATAAAATTATGACACTGTTATTTTGGACTAAATGTCCCCGAAAAAGACCTTGGAGGGAAAACCGGTGTAGTAGATGTAGTAAATATAGAGAATTACAATTGTTGGCTTTCTGGCTTAGCTCTGACAATTTTTCTCAATTGGAAAATATAATGGGAAAATATTTTCTCTCACAACAACTCTCATGCCCCTTTTCCAGCAAACTAACACTTCCTAGCTAATTTGCACAGCTAGCTGGAAATACACACTATCTTCTTAGAAACAATTTCCTAGGCCTCTAGAGCTTGATCCGGGAACAAGCAACTAAATTGATCCCTTTCTTGGCAACTCACATTGACAAACTGGGCAACTCACACTGAAAAATTCAGCCTCTCTGCTGGATAATTCGATCTCTCATTTTCTCCTCTGGAAACTCGAAAACCTCTTGATAATTTCTTTGGAAATTCTCTCTGTTGCAAACCCCTACTACTCTCCTTCCCTAGTTCGAATTGGGCCCTTACTGAAAACTGTGAATTGGGTAGCTCAATCTGCCTTGCTTACAATGTTCACACTGATGTTATCCCCAAGCCCTTTGACTTGCTATTATAATCTCTAATTGGAATCTCAATATCAATGATTTAATCTCCATCAATAACTAATATCAAATAGACTTCATTAATAGAAATCTCTAAAACAATCTCGAACATCTTTAATTAATTAACTTTAATTTCCCACCTTTCTTAAATTAGACTTCGAAAATATTTTAATTATAATAAATTAATTTAATTAAAATATTTCCTAAACTTATTATGATTTTGGAGATCTTGACATAATCTCATACTAAAACATCGGTCGGAAGCTACCATATCCATAATAAATAAAAACAAAAAAACAAAAAAAACAAAACTAACATTCCTAACATAATGTCTCTCCCCAACAACTTTGATGCGACATGGCCTGGACTAAATGTTCTAAGGTATCATCCAAATTATTTGTTTACCATCAATAGCAACATAGGCACGATGTTCTAAACTGTCAACCAATTCAGGCAGCCAAGATATTTGTTAAAGGATTGGCAAAGAAGCAATCAACAACTCTGCTTCGTTGGCATAGTCTTTTGCCACAGTGGAAGATGACTGAATTTTTAGATAAATATGGGTGACAAGTTTTAAGACAAAAAAGTTTAGGTTTTCTTTTGGAATCTCGTAAATTTTAAGTTTATAATTTCCAGTAAAGTTATAATTTTTGATTACTTAAAAGTGCAATTTTGAATATATAAATTGATTCAGTATCTTAAAAAAAAATCCCTAACACACTCAGATTGAATATAGTCTCAACAATTTAAATCTGCGATTCTGATAATTTTTAAATAGTTTCAGATAAAATTAATAAAAAAATATAACTAAAAAAATCAAACCATAAAGCATTTGCACTACACTAAATTCATCTATTCAATTTTGGCCGAAAAGCAAGAAAACTAAATATGAAAGAATTGGCATTTATTGGTAACTAATAGCTAAATAACGAGGCTTAAAGATTATTAGTGTGTAATTCTATATTAATGGTCAAATAATAGAAAGATGTAATAGAACTGGAAAATGAAACGTCGTATATTCCATTTACCAGCACTGGTATCTGGACAATTTTATTCCCCATGTGAGGTGGGATAGCCAACGATGCTAAATACAGCAGCTGCGCATACCGGTGAACTACTTATGCATATCGACATATTACTTAGATATCATTTGCTTAATTTCAATAACAGATTTGCACTGTTGCTATTCCTTCCAAAAGTAATTTTGGTGATTGTGTGTCTTCTTGGTTAATGACAATGTTTTAAAATGTTCTCAAAACTGATTTACGTTTGTTCTGCACGATCAGGTTTTATTCAGTGAGGAGTTTAAGGAATCTTTCACAAAAATAAAGATTCTGCAGGTGCGGCAGCGAATAATAAAAACAATATCGGAAATGGCTAATGGTTGGCGCCTACCCAGGAAGCATAGTGTTCGTGCTGATGCGGACCTCGTAAATGTATATCCAACCTCGGATCTATATTTAGTGTGGACCACTGATGTGCAGAGGAGGAGACAAATTGTGCAAGTATTGAAAATATGGAATGTTTTGAGGCTGGAAAATCTTTCTCGTTTCAGAAAACGTTTGGAGAACATTTTCTTAACATACACACCCATGTATATTGAACGTTGCAGAGAAAAGCTTTTTAACGGGTATGATGCCTTTTGTCATGTATTGATTTTGATAAAGTGAGTATTAATAAAACATATATTTTTCTTTACCCGCTTTTACTGTTTCACTGGCTAGTATTGGCTAGCCAGATGAATTGAGGAAACTATCGCAGTGGCTATTGATGGTATAATTTTATTCACTTTGGAAAGTAGATAGCGATGGAGAAAGTTGTTAAATTTCTTGATTCTAAGATTTATTTTATGAAATGTTAAATAGCAATGCCTGTGCATATAAGTTTTCAACATAGCACTCCAGACAAGGTGGAAGAATGACTAGTGTTTTTTTTTTTGTGGGTCTTATGGGTGAAAAAGGAAGAGTAAAAATGCATTACATATTTTTCTGTTTCAAAATATATGAAGTGTGGATCTCTCAAAGCTCTTTTTTTGCAGAGAACATAACCGCACACTTCCATTAAGCTGGGAAGATGATCGTGACTTCGTGTGGTATAGATCTTTAAACCATACAAAAATGCTCGAGACATCCGAATGCAACCCTTTTGAAAGGGAGGAACTTCCTCTGGAACATGCAAGAGTTGAAGAAAGTTTATTACTGATGAAATTCTATTCTCTGTCTTCTGGCATCTCCAAACAATTGCTTACAGCCACGGATGGATCGGAGATTGGCCTTCAGTTTGAGGTTAACGACGAAGAATCACAGATAGTCCAGTTTCCACGCAGTTCGTTTATTATTGGACGGTCTGGAACTGGGAAGACAACTGTACTGACAATGAGATTGCTTCAGAAAGAACAGCTATCTAAACTTTCTTTGCATGGTCTCTCTTGTGAACAGCAGAGTGAATTTCAAAAGATGGAAATGAGCAATGAGGAAAACTGTATAAGACAAAAAGTAGAGGATGGAAGAAATGTGCGCCAGATGTTTGTTACGGTCAGTGCAAAGCTTTGTTCAGCAGTCAGGAATCGCTTAGCTCGCATTGACAGGTTGGAATTTTCTTCATTCGCACTATATGTACAGGGTGTTATTTGATCCTAAAGCATAATGATTTCTTTCAGTTGCATGAATTTTCTGGTTGTTTTTAGACCATAGTAAAATGGAAACCGGCACAAGTAATAGTCAATAGGAGATTGGGATAAGGTTAAGACAACTCGTTGAAAGGCTTATAATCACGGCTTATAATCAAAATGTGATGGATCATCTCTTTCGATAAAAAAAATCACGATTTAAGTTAAATGTGCCAAGCTTGGCCTTTGACAGCTTACTCACTTTAAATCCTGTTAGCTAGCTCTGGCAGACAGGAGAAGGAGAAAACTGCACCATCCTTCATGATAAATGGAGATTAGGTAGAACTGGGCGTAACCTCTGATGGACAAGGTCCACGGCTTGACCTTTACACAAACAACTTAAATTGCATATAATGTTTAGACATAAACATATCATACAATATCAATGAATGGTTTCAAATGCATGACATGCAGCCACCAACCACTGGAAATGTCTGTGAATCTTCACAGCAAAGTCTCACCGAAACTTCCCATCACAACAATATAACAATATGAATTTTATAGCATATAACATTCACATAACGTATGCAGCTTCCTTCTCACGTGCAGTGAGCCCCTGGGCTATAACTAATCAACTACGTGTCGTCACTGGTCTAGCTAACATTAAAGTGCATCTCACTTGTAACCCTTTCGTGAACCATCATTTTCAGTTTCAGCAGAACTAGGTGTTTTTTTCCTGGTAGAGTGTCTTTTTTTGAAGTCATCTCTTCATATAAATACCTCAAATTAAATGTTAAATACATACATTCTTATTGGATTATAGCTATAAGTCACAACATATTGGATTATAGCTATAAGTCACAACATTGAGAAACTGGAAATATGCGAATATGGTGCTTAATACAAATTCTCAAAATATCATTTATTTATATATATATAAAAAAAAAAATTATTCTATTATTATTATTTAATGGTTAATTATTATCAGTTAAAAGCACGTGTTTCCTAGAGGAGTGGAGTATATATATTTTTGTAGATTTAACAATCAAATTGTTAGACCAAAGTAGATCTCTTATCCCACAAACAAGGTTTCATACATCAACTTGGTATCTAGATTGACTGTAATAATAATTACCTAGATCCGTTATATGTGAATATGGTATTCAACACAACATCTGTGAAATCTCAAAATATTCATATATATATATATATATAATTGGATCTAACTTACTAATAATAATGGAGCAGAAAAATCTATTAAAATTATTATTATCATATAATATAAAACTTTCTTATTCCATTATTATTATTATCTAGATCTATTTTCGCTCTGGATTTCTTAATTTTCTCAAGACTAGCATTACTTTGATCACCAATTAAACTACCCATAAGATGAGGTAGTTTAATTATCAATTAGAAATATAATTATCAACTTTACATTTATATTTTATTTTGTTTTTATTAATTTGGATTCAAAATGTTTTATTATAATTTAATTATAATTATTTATTTTTATTCTAATACTCGTGTTGTTAGTTTTCTGTAAATTTGATTGAGTGAAAAATATTTAACAAAAGAATATTACAACATCTTTTTCATATTGAACTTGGCTAGTTAATTATGATTAAATATATAAGAAATTAGAACTTTTAATATTAGAATCATAAAAGATATTTTATTATGAAATTATATGAAAAGTTTAGAAATTAAAATCATAAAATATATAATGATATTAAAATCATAAAATATATGATGATATTAAAGTTAAAATGTTTTTCAAAGAGATTGAATTGTTGATTTTATAAGTGGATATGTTAATGAAGATTAGAAAATAAGGTAGAATTGTAAATAGAAAAATCTCATAACTTATTAATGGTGTTTCATGTTAGGATTATTACTGGTGTTTTATTACTATTGACATTCTGCTTCCTCTATATTCTTTTTTGTTCTTTTCCTCTATATCCATTCTAAGGTTTAGCTTTGTTGGTGTGGAGATGTTTCTTTGGAGAATCACTTTCATAAGTGATTAGCTCTAGCATTAATTCTTTAAGATCACACCTTGAAAATGCTAACTCGATGTTGTGTCTTAACCTATATCATTAGGAATGCATACCACATTTTTACTTTTCCCTTAATATCATAAAAAATACATCCCTCACTTTTATTTTCCCTTTCAACCAAACATTTTTATTCTATAAATAACAAGGAGGTTGGAAACGCACATACACCATTGTCTTTGCTCAAGACCTTCGATTCGACTCTTCTTGAAAGTGTGCAAATTCCCAAATGTGCTCCATCATTGGTAATCCATAGGTCTAAGGCATTGCTAGGGCACATGGATGTGCATTTGACATGTGTCCTATTTTAGGACAATGTTAAACACATGATTAAGACACTTAGTAATGTGTTCAATTTCTAACACATGAAAGACTCACATGCAATATTAAAGATTTCAACTAGGAATCTCAATGAAAAGTTTGACATTCTATGTCTATATGTTGATATGTATTGTTTTTCCAGTCACTTTTATCTAAATTTCTATGAAGTAAATAAAAATCTAACAAATCAATGCATATTTCAAAATGTTTTTCACAACTTACATGGGTGAAATGTGTTATATTTATAATGTTAACATGAAATATGTTCATTTTTTTTTGTTAGAGTAAAAAACCATTATTTTATTTATATTGATAAACAAAATTATGTTTTGCATATACACAAGTATTCAAACAGGAATCACGAAGACCCAAACAATGGCAAGATAAACATATCTGTCCAATAAAAATACATAAATACATGACCAAAAACGTTAACTGTTGTCCATAACATTATGGATAAATGATACCTAGTGTCTAACAAAAAATATAAGAAATAGCAACCTAAGAAGGCTCCAAAAAATGCCATGAATAGTCTAATAACAATGACAATGATAAAAAGCTATCTGCAAAAAACTATCTATCTAAAGTTGAGAATATTGATCATCCATATAAGGTCGGTGATAAAAGTTGAAATGTTGATCATTTAAAACTTCTTCAATGTGCCATAAGCGTCGTTCCAGATGAAGACCTTCCATAGAAAGCTTATATGCTTCCTTGTTTCTGCCCTTGTAAATATGAGTGCATGAAAAATATGAATAAGTAAACTTGACTCTTTGTAAATTCTCTAGAACATGAATAAGATGAATATTGTGACATTGTTGAATCTCATTAACTCAGTTGATGAGCAATAAAGAGTTACCAAACACTTGGAGTTTATCACATCCTTTTTACATAGCAAAAGACAACAAAGTACGACAAGATAACAATTCGGCCAAATTGTTTGTTCCCTCCCCTAACCCCATACATAGTTTGTAGCAGTGTTGATTAGATAGATGTAAAATGAAATGCCTCCACATAAGTGATCCTCCCTTTGTTGAACCTCATTAGAGTAGTCCGATGGGCGAGATTTATCAGGGTCTTTCGGAATAACATTTTTGGATAAAGGAGGAGCCATGGGTTGAGGGAAATGTGACAAAATAGCCAACACTTTTGCTGCCACTCGGTTTGGAATGGAAGACTTATTTTGGAAAATTTATTTATTTAACGCTAGCTAAACACTGCAACAAATGAAAAGAGGCGGAGCCCTATAGAGTTTTGTAGACTTGTTTTGTACACATAAGCACCACCGCTCCTCAAACGATGACCCTTGCCAAACAAAGTCTTGAGCAGTGGCCAAGCAACACATAAAACTAGATATGGTGAAAAAAAGGGAATTTAACAAAATGGTGCTCAATGGACTCACCATTATATTTACATAATCTACACCATTCATGCCCAATTTTATTTCTTTTCTGCAATATATCCCAGGTAGGGACTTCCTTAGCTAAAATATACGACATAAAAAGACAAGACTTTGTTGGACTCTTTATTTTCCATATTCCTTCCCACCACCATTGCCCCTCTCCATCTTCTTCTGCCACATTCAGATGAAGATACCCCACCTTTGGAGTATATATACCCACTGGAGAGCAAACCTAGACTAACTCATACTCAGCCTAAGAAATTCTAATAAGTATTGTAACTAGGGCCTCCAAGAAACCTCACCAAGTTTCACGATGTTCTTGAGGAATCTGCAAAGCCACTCTTGACGCCAAATAATAGTATGGGTTGGATTGTTAATATGTGCGAGTCGGGAGATACTCTTGTTTCCAAGTGATTCAATAGGTTCATGAGGAAAACGATGGCTTAGAACATAACCTGCCCAAGGATCCTGGCCCAACTGCATTTTCAACCCTTTTCCAGCCTTCCAGGCCAACCTTGAAGCAATAAGATAAAAACAATTTAACATTGCACACCAAATGACCGAAATGTTGGATCATTGCTTTACACTCGGCCTGATTCAGTCTTCTAGCGAATGGGGGTGGATATACTTTTGATAAACAATCAAGTCCATAGACTGTTGGTGGATAAGAGTCTCCACCCACACTTTGCTTCCAAAGCCTTGGAGAACATAAAAATGTTTTGTTGACCACACCCACTAAGTAATTTAGGTAGAGAAAAACGGTTGCACTTTACACAGGGGAGGAAAAAATTATCCTATGATCCAACCAACAAAAAATTGACACATATTTGCCTAATGTCTTCCAAAATTCCTCAAGGAATCGAAGTCACAGACATCTAGAACACAAGAATAGCTTCAAGCACTGATTTCACCAGAACCAACCACCCTGTTCGAGACAACAATTTGAAACACCATCCTTTTAATCTTTTCTCAATTTTAGCAATTAACCACATCCAATCTTCCTCCTTGTGGCGATTTGCATTCAAATGAAAGCTCGAGTATTTTAATGCCTCTTCCATCTCTGACATCTGATATGGGAAAATCACCTTGAGGTTTTGAAGTTCAAAATGTTCCAGATTTTGAGCAAGAATAGAAGGCTTGTAAATTTACAACCATCCTAGTAGCTTTCTCGATCAGGGAAATAATCTCAACTAAGATGGCCACATCTCAAATAGAGCTATTACAAAAAATTAAAATGTCATCTACAAATAATAAATGTGTAATAGAAAGAGAATTTGAGATAATAACCCCCTAGAAAACCATTTTATGTTTAGCATCCTCGATCAACTGATTGAGACATTCAACAACTAATAAAAATAATAAAGGGGAAAGGTTGTATCCCTACCTTAGGCCTCTCGCTAGATTGTTCTCTGCTGTAGATAATTGCAATTAAAAACTTTTTCAACATTTTCATATAACATTCACCCCATAACATCATATCATCATTAACAATTGTTTAGGGAGAAAAATAACATAAAAAATGTAGCGGAACAATAAAGAACAATAGAAGAAAAACATACACAATAGAGACACCAAGATTTAGGTCCAAGACTAGGGCAAAACCCCACAAGGGGGAAGACCGGTCCAGATTCTTCTTTTTAGATATTCATCAAATGTTAAGATCGGATACAAACTACATTAAATATGAGACACATCTTTCAACATCCAATACATTAGGCCCTCCTAGGCCATACTTGGAAACAAACAAGTCTAGGGAGGTAGATCTCCAAGTAACATTTTTATTTTGTCAAGTCACTGCCATAGGGACAAGCCATACATCAGAGTGTCACTGCCATAACAAGTTCAAATCCATACACGGTTATTACCAAGTTCATTTTCATATGAAAGGTCACTGCCATACAAGGTTACTACTAAGCTCTCTATCATATTAAAAGTTACTACCATACCATATCAAAGGTCACTTCTATACACTGTGATTGCCAAACATCGAGTGTCATAACTGTCATCAAGAGTACTATAGTCATACTATTATCACTAAAGGTCACTCTGCCATATATTATTATCACATCCCTAATGTCATGAGAATTTCCATAAGTATCATTATCTAGTTGCCATATATATATATCGCATACGAGTAGTATTGTCAAGTCATCACTCCACATATAACATTGCTCTAGCATGTCATTGAAGGAACAATCGTCATCATAAATGCTAGTCACAGAGATGCATTACGAGTCATACAGAAAAGCCATAGAGAAATAGGTACGATCCACAAAGATAGGGTGAACCTCAGAGAATTAGTACGAGCCACAAAAGATACATTATGAGCAACATAAGTTATGTGTCCACAAAAGATACATTATGAGACACATAAGTTATGTGAGCCACACAAATAATTGTAGCAAGCCATAGAAATAACAATTTGTGCCACAAAAATATAATGGGAGCCACTGTGAATAGATATGAGCCATAGATACAATGCGCACCAAAAATTTATGTATGCAAGCCATAGGAATATAAAGTGAGCCACATTAATATAGAGTTAGCCTCAGAAATACAGAGTGAGCCATAGAGTATAGTGAGACATATAGTAGAGTATGTGAGCCATTGAAATATACAAATGCATGCCACTGAAGTAGCAAGCCAAATAGAAATGGAACCACAGAGATACGTGTGAACCACAGAACAAATGCAAGCCTAAGAAATATAGAGTGAGCCATAGAGTATATAGCGAACCATAGAGATACATGTGATCCCATAGAATCTGCAAGACAATGAGGTAAGCAAACCACAAAGATTAGAAGAGAATGTGATGTGTGTGATCATGTGTCTTTGAATGAGCTCCAAGGTTACCTTTTTATATAGTTCAATGGAGAAGTGGTGCCATGAGAGTTAATGTGACCCTTTAATTTGTAAATTGGGTTTGATGAGAAACCTTATTTTGCTCATAACATATTAGTAAAAATTGTCTTAAATATATATTTACCAAATTCTTTGATGATGCTTTTCCCTAATAAAGTTGTCATACCAAGGAGGAATGCCAAGAACACTTTTAACCAATATTAATTCTCTTAGTGGCAAGATGATTTCTCCTTGGGTTCCCATGGGGAAATTCCTCCCATAGTTGCCCCAATTTCAGCATTTTCGAGGCCTTCTTGTGCCACCCCAATGGCCTCATGGATCTGTCTACCTTCCAGGAACCCAAATTGTTCTTTTGATATAGCTTTTTCACAGGATTGGCTTAAGTTTTCTTGCAAGGATCTTGGACATGACCTTGTAGACACAATTACATAAAGAGATATGATGAACGTATTCAGAGGAGGACATATTATGAACTCTGGGAATAAGGGCTATGAGGGTGGTATTAAAAGTCACAAAGACTCTGCCTTCTCTTTTAGATTCATTTACCACTTCCAACAAATATTTACCAATAATATCCAAAAACCCCTAAAAAACTCTACCCCGCACCCATCAGGACCTCGATTTTCATCTTTCTGAAAGCTGGACAATATAGCTTCAACTCCTCTTTAGAGACCTCCTCGACCAATTCTCTATTATCTTCATCTTCTATAGATATGGGAAAAAGTTTTGCTACCCTGATGACTTCAATGATACTGGCGCTTGCAGGCTCCTAAAACAAATTATGAAAATGGTCTCTTGCTAAGGAGGACAGGCCCTCAAAATTTGACAGCTCCCTTTCATCCCTTCCCTTCAAATTCCAAATTGTATTATCCATCTTCCTTCCCTTTGCTTATGCTTGGAAGAATTTGGTATTCTCGTCCCTTGCTTCAAGACATATGGCTCCACTTTTCAATCTCCATGAAGCCTCCTATGCCTCAAGAATGGCATTTCTTTTTATTCTAGTAGAACTAGAGCCTCCCTAGATTCTGAATTCAGGAATCCCCTAGCACCAGAATTAGAGACAACAAGAATCTCCCTCTCAATATCCACCATATCGTTCGCTTCTTTTGTATGTTTTAAACTCAACCAGTCAATGGCCTTGCTCTTAACCCACTTTAAGCTTTCTTCAAATTGTTGAGCAATCGAAAGACCCTTTGGTGGACCATAGGGGATCCAACCATCTTTGATCATGTTGAAAAGCTCTTCTCTTTTATCCATGAAGAGTTTAATTTAAAAGGGTTTCCATGCTTAGGCCCATGATCTTTAATCTCCAACGAAATAGCAGAGTGATCAGATTTTCCCCCTAGATCAAACACATTGATGAAAGATATTGAAATGCTCAACCAAAGCACCAACAACCAAAAATTTGTCAATCCTCTTTGTTATTTGCTCCTCCCCTATACGATGATTTCTCCATGGGGTCTTGAGCTTAACAGGCTCAATATCTAGCGAAATTTGTAGCTTCTATTTTGCATAGAAAATTCTCTTAGAGATTCTCAATTTTGGCTCTAGGTCCCCAATACTCGGCGACACCCATGGAAAAATTTATATCCCCCCCAAGGATCAAACTTATTAACTTCTAACATCTTTAAACCAAAAAATAAATTCCAAAAATACTCTTCCTTCACAAGGACCATAAAGGTTTAAGCAAATTAAGTGAGCTGGGAGCTCCCAACTCCAAGAAAAAAACTTCAATCCCCAAACTTGAGCATATACTCCATACATTTTGAACAAGGATTTTATAAGGTATCCACCCAACCATAATTCCCACAGATCATCCACGAGCATCCAAGGCAGTGAACCACCATCCTCTAAACAATTATTCCAACAGAGAAGAGACAGCTTGACCATGTCCCAAGGTTTCTTGGAGAAAAACGATATCTGAATTTTGTACCTTAACCAACTTCTTTAATGCATGATTTTTGGAGGAATTTGCCAAACCTCAACAATTGAAGGATAAAACATTCATTATGAGACCACTCCTTGTGTGTTCACAACTCTAAGCACGTAGTGATTGATAACTATCTACCAATGACCATCTCCTCTTCGGCCTTTTCTTTAGCTTTGGATAGGGTTGATTTCCTACCACGAGATTTGGTTGAACCCAGGAAGGAGAGGAAAATTTGTCTAAGATCACCAAACTGGCCATCAACAAGAGGAAATATTTGCCTAGATCTTAGGTTCTATAGTATCTCTCCACCCTCGTGATCTCTAGAACACCCAAAAAGGGTAGAGGATTTCAGAGAGGGAAGAGAAATTTGTGGGGAGGGACCAAACAATTGAATTGAGAAGAATGACCACTAGATACAAGATGCATGGCTTCAGACTCTAAACCCCCAGAAGAAAAACCCCAATCATTTTCTAAAACCGAAAAGGAATTTGTAAGTATAGTAACAAAAGGAAGGGGCAAAAGATAACTTGGAGAAGGCAAGGCCAAAGCAGTCCTATCTTGAGGTGCCTGAGGAGACTATCTGACATCCACAACCTCCTCATGAGGGTGAGACCCCTCGCTTGACATTTCTTGCACAAATCATCATCCATATTTGCATCCTCCACTGAACCACCACGTCCATCCTTTGAACCAATTCCCAATGCTAACATGGAATCAACTTTCATTATTTTCCCGATCTCACCCTACACCGAACCTTTCTTGAAGGGAAGAGAACAATGACTTGCAATATGGCCATATTCATGACACCGTTTTCGACGGAACGATATACCTTCATCGTCGAGCACTTGAAACCACTCAACTCCCCTACCAATGTTAATTGTTTGATACAATGTGTTGTGGAAGTCCAAAGACACTAGAATTCTTACCATTGACAAATCCCTTGTCTCTTTGAAAGAGTAATTTGTTTGAAGAAAATTCCCAATGGTACTGCGAAGGTGTTTGAAGCTCTTATCATTCCACATGTGCGCTGAGAGGCTAGGAAACCAAACCTAGATGGGGACAAAATCTAGCCTCTCTTAGTTGGAATCAGAAAGTGGAATAGACACAACTTGCAAAAAGTGGACTCCAGAATTAAAAAATGATTAGTGTGGAATTAATGGAATAGACACAACTTGCAATGAGGGAAACCTCCTCATGTAAATCGTAGGATAACATTATCTAATCATCATCCATTTGTTGTTGTTGTTTTTTTTTTTTTTTTAAATTCTTTTCTTGTTATTTATTAAATCTTTTTTTTGGGGGGGGGGGGGGGAGATTGAACCTTTTGAGAGATTTCGACCACAGTCCACTCTTGAAGGGTTTCTAGGCCAAGTTTTCAACCCCTTTCCCCGCTAACTAGGGACTTAGTTGCCATGGATTTACCCTGTTTCATTTTAACATCATCACCCAAACTCATCCTGTATGGAGCAAGTTTTTTTTTCACTTTTTAAAACGTATTTCTTGGTTGGCTTATGTTTGGGGGTCAAGGAGTCCTTTATTGGCGAATGCAAAGCCTTCCTCCCCTCCACCTTCCTTTTCCTATTCTTCCCCATTTGGCAACCCTAATCCTTGCACATCACCATTCCCAACCACCACAAACGAGTTAAAAACGCTGCTTGTGGCTAGCAGAAACTCATCCACCACCTTTTCATTAGACGAGATTTTTCCTCATTCCACTACATGCACTCCCCCTACCACTACTTAGAAAGGTATAGACCTTGCCACCCACCCCCAAAAATGTTACAGGGTTTATAAACCCTCCTTCCTTAAATCTCCCCAAAGAAACTTATAGAGGAGGAAAACCAAATCCAATAGGGAACAATGATTCCAAAAAATTAGTGCTCATTAACGTCACCTCAACCAAATAACCTCCATTTGCTTTTGGAGGAATAAAAACCTAAGTTACTAGAGTTAGTGGGGGAGGAATGTTCAAGAAACTAACATCCTGACGGCTAGCCACTTTTCTCGGAAATGAACTCACCACTGAGGAAAACCCTCTTGTAGTTACCATAACCTCATTTGGGTAATTTCTACCCCAGGAGAGAAAGCCCTTGATTGCTTAAACTCCTCATCAGAGAGAAATTTTCATTTGCCTAGGGCTCCTTGAGAAATTCACTCCAACTTTTCATACCGTCACACCCCTTACCATATAATCAATAACGCCTCCAATGCGCAAACAAAAATCTCCATCCAAACCCTCATCAAACCCTACACCTCATAACAAGATTGCCATGTTCCCTTCTATGCCATCAGTAGATATTAATATCGTGAAGCATGTTCAATTAAAAAAATTAATATAATATTTTCCTTTTGTTTAAATTAAAATAAATCAATATGTTCACATTTCTATAAATAGACGTATCATACTTACAGACAAATCATTTAAAATAATTTAAATATTAATCACCTATTTTTTTTTGTAAGACAACATTCTATTCATTCAGAAAAAAGATATACATCCGATACTTCAAAACGCATGTGGTCTCACCCCGACTGGGTTTCTTGACTAAAGTTTGCATAAGGTGTCAAAAATACAAAAAAGATGCCAATAACTATGTCCCCAAACAAGAGGGCCATAGGCTCCAATAGACAAACAAAACATAAAGAAAACTAGAGGACATACTAGTCGTTTGAGGTGACAGAAGTTGGGTTATCTGGAGAAGATCCTAGAGGAGATAGAGGACGAAAGTTGCACTGAACGTGCCCTTCGAAGTGTGTCATCCAATTCTCAAACTTTTCCACTTTCTCCGCTAGATGGTTTTGTCCCAGCGAGACTACCACCACTCGCTCCCTGACCTGACATTGGAAGTAATGCATGTGATCCAATGTTGCCATCAGCTTGTCGTGTTTTTTCCAATTAATACATTATGCTGCATCTGTGGTGGGCACCAGTATTGCAGCAATGATGCTGCAACTCCCGGGACTCCCTTCTTGACTTTTATCAACCCGGTAGTTCGTAACAAACTTGGAGGCGACGGTGCTGTATGCACAAGTAGTAGCTCTTACTGTAGGATGTCATTTGATCAGCTGGCACAAGTTCACTAGGAGCTCAAGCCAACTTCTATGAGTTCTCAGAAGAAGCTTTTAATTGTGATGAAAAAAAGCTAACTCAAAAGAGGCTATTCTACTTGCAAAAAGAGGATGAAAGCTGAGAGGAAATGCAAACCCTAGCAAACCCTAGTTTTACCCACTAACCCTACTTTTGCAAGAAAAAGAGATGAAACTACTGAAATGGATGCCATGGACTATTGTCAAGGTAAAATGCATGTACTTAAGCTGCTTCTGAAGGAAAATGTGGAAGAACCATCTTTTTGTACTTTCAAGCAATTTTATGTAGAATTATTGTGTTTGTGTTTAAATTATTGTCACTGTGCAGAGGTTTGGTGGCGACGGGGATGGAGTTGGCTGTTGCAGATGATGAGGAAGGTGTGGAGAGGACCTAAGGAGTCCTTAGCACCCTTCTGGAGAATTCCATTGCGATTAGATTTCGGAAAATCACTCGCATGAACTTCTATAGGAAGTCTATAGGGGATCTACAGGAAGTTCTACAGGAGCAGGCCAAAAGTGATTTTTGAAGGTTTTGAGGAGGAAAAATGGTGAGAAAAAGGAAATGAAGGTTGGATGAGGGTGTTAGAGGGTATAGGAATCTGTCAATGAAGATCACACATGAAGGATATCGCTGGATTGGTTCAAAGGATAAGAAAGCGATTTTGCACAAAAACGTAGAAATTAGGGCTGTTTGGGAAAATGTGGCGAATGGGTAGAGAAAACCTTGAGATATGGACTGGAGCAGGTTGGTTGATGAAAGGATGATAAGCTGGGATGGTATTTAAGTGAGTTGTACACCTGCTTCTAAAAATTGATTTAAGGAGAATTAAAAAAACAGAGTCCTACCTATTTTAACCTAATTCTACCCTAAAAACCAAAAAAGTGTTGAACAGAATTTTATGGACAGGAAATGATGCAAGAAAACCATGGAAATTGAACAAGAACGGATCTAATCATGCAAATACAACTAATATTAATTTCTCCAACTCGAAATCTCTCACTAGCAATTGCATTGGAAAACAAAAACAGTGTTTTGGTGGCAGTAAGAGTGCCTTGGTCTCAATTCATGGTCCCACAGAGGGAGAAAGGAGAAATCTCTCACTAGCAATTGCATTGGAAAACAAAAACAGTGTTTTGGTGGCAGTAAGAGTGCCTTGGTCTCAATTCATGGTCCCACAGAGGGAGAAAGGAGATCAAGGCCTGCTTGGTGGCCTTTTTGTGAATCTTCTTCTATTATTGCAGCAAACTATCTAATTAATCTTGAAACTAAAACAACTATTCTAATCATCAAAAACAACCTAAGCAACAAAGCAAGATTTAATTTAAACAGCAGAAATTATTTCATGAATGCAAGAAAAACACATATAAATACAAGGAAGTATTGGGCACTTGGGTTGGGTCCAACCCCAAGAGCTATCGCCCCCTTAGAAAGATCAGTTCTGGTTCAAGGCTGAATTCATCTTCATTGATCAAAAAATAATAGTCATATCACAAAACTATCTACAGAAAGAACTCAAAAATGAGCTGAATGCAGAGCTTCACTAAAGTGCGAAAATAGACTGTTCAATAGCTAACCCACTGAGGCCTAAGGCTTTCTTGTTTATACAGGTTGGGGACTCCCAATAGTGCTACTAAACTTTAGGAACTCGGCTGCCAAAACTGGCAGATACCAACAACTTCACTAGACTTGCTTGGCTGCCCTTGTGATCATCGATGTGGTGGCCTTTGAACTCCAAGCTGCTGGTGGAGAACTTGAGGAAGGGGTCATCAATGCAAGAGACACCCTTCCTATAAGTCCTCAGCTTGGTTTCTTCGAGTTTTGGTTGTCAATCTGCTCATAAATGCCTGGTCTTGGTCCAAAAATGTCCAAAAATCTGCAATAAACACTCATTAGACTTTGTGGTAAAGTGACTATCCCCATTCACTCAATTAACATAAGTATACTCAAAAACATGCACAAAACTATGGAGAATGGTGGATTAAATGGAAATAATAGGCAAAATGAGCCCATATAGTTACCCATTTTTGGGGCTCATCATCACCCCCCTGTGGAATGGGTTGCTCATCCTCTGAGCAACTAATCCAGTTCTTCATCTTTGATGGCCTTAACAGCGTCCCTGACATTCCACGCTTTTGAGGTGATGTCTTCTTCCTTGTCATGAAATCATGCCTTTCTGTCTACCTCCTCCCATTGCCTGTGTTCTTCTTCCTCCTTAACCCCTTCTAGTAGTCCTAAGAGTAGTGGAGGACTGAACTTGAGGCCAATCCAGTTGGCTTTCAGGTTTTGCATTGATTGTTTGTAAAGGGGCACTCTTGCCAAAGCCTCCCTTATTTTGGTTGGGGAGTAATACTTCCTGATTTTCAAGCTATAGGATAGTGTATTCCATCTCCTCATACAAGCATGAAGGCAATCATCACCAAATAGTCTTTCCATATCTTCAAAATGGGCGATAGCTTGCGCTTGCCTTTCGACATTATCCGGGAGAAATTGAGGGTTGTTGGCAAGGTGCTGATGAGCATATATTAGAGCTGAGGGGTCTTCTGGTTCTGCCTTGATTAGCAAGGGCTCATTCAGTTCTTTGGCCATGATCTGTTGAACTTCCACTGCTTGCTTTTCCTCATGGCTCATCCAGAAAGCCATAGCCATGAGCTGGACATCTCCTAATGCAGCATTGGGGTCCCAACAGTTCATATTAGGGAGTGCCATATTATGTAAGTAAAACTCTACTAATTTGGCCTTGTCCTCAGCCGAACTAGTAGCACACAGATGCATAAACTGACCATAATGTTGGAAAGGGATTGTGCCCCTTTGGGCCAATGTTTTGATTTGAAACTTGAGCCATTTTTCTTTAAGATACAATGCATAAGATCTGGCCGGTTGTCTATATTGCAAGGCTTCCATTGCCCAGCTGGCCAGGCTTCTATCTCTTGCAACTGTTGTTTCAGCATTAGTATTTCAGCTGCTACCTGAGACTCCCTCTCTTGCTGCTGCTTTATCCTCATTTCAACATCAGTCTGTGTCTCTTCCCTTGGCTGTTGTTCCTCTACTGTTTCCTGACCTGCTAGGGGACCTTCTTGTAGTTGCTGCTCTTCAGAAATTTGTGTTATGTCCGGCCTTTGAGTTTTTTGTTGCTGTAACTTCTTTTTTAGCAGTGCATTTTCCTCCTGTAGCTCGGCTTTTTTAATGCTTTCAGTGTGTCTCAACATTGCTAACTCCCTTCTTAATTCTTTCAGCTGTTCTTCCATGTGGCCTATATCTGCAACTCCCTTGGATTTAGCGTGTGTTCTAATTCTTTCTTGTTCTAATTCAAAGAAAAGAGGTATAGCGAATTTCTGTGGGATGATCTTCCCACCATCTAGCAAGTTGTAATATGAGCCCAAATTAGGCTGAGGGCTTGGTTCAGGTATCTCCTCGGCCTTATCTTCTTCTTGTGACTGTTTTGCTGCCTCCTCTTCCAATTTTTCAGTATCTTTTATTTCCTTTTTTTTTTGCTGGAGTGCTTAATGTGGCCAGCATAGTCGCTGCCTCTTTTGCCAAGGTTTCAGGGGATGTTTCTTCCTGCTGCTGCTCCCCTTCATCTTCTGTTGTCTTTTTCGTGCTGCTTTTTCTGGCAATGGCTTCTCTTTTTCTCTCTGGGTTCCTGTCTTGCTTGTGGTAGTCCTCTTTTGGAATTTCTTAGGCTTTTTCTTCTCACTTTCCGTTCTTTTCCTTTTCTTTGTCTTCGGGGTGGTCTTCTTTTCTGCTGTGCGTTTTTCAAGTTTCTCTTCTGCTTCCTGTTCCTCTTCTGTTTCCTACTCTTCCTCTATTTGAATGTGGTGTCTCCTCATGCACTTCTTCCTTAATTTCCTCTTCCTCTTCCTCCTCCTTGCTGCCAGATGGGTTGATATCCTCAGTCAAAGTTTTGATGTCATCATCTCTGGACATATTTCTGAAAATGTCCCAAGCTATGGGAATGGTATACGTTTGTAAGACATCTTCTACCAACAGTTTGATGAGCCCATAGTGGTCCAACTGGTCTGGGACTCCTACATTTAGCTTGGTACTACATTCTATTAAAGCCTGGAGGAGGAGATATGGGAGACTCGGCTTTTTAATTGGAGGCAGGTCCATCCCATACCTCAATTCATGTAGTATCCTGAAGTGATAACCATAACTTATGCTGAACCTTTCCTCACAAGTGATATATTTCATTATTTGGTAGCTGACTTCATTCCATGGAGGAGGTAAGCTTGTCCTTCTAACCCCATTTTTATCTTCTACAGGATCCTCCCCGGGTTGAAAAAATGTCTTCTTGGCCACCTGTCCCAATGCTTTTTCCTCCTTGCTCCAAGGGAGCCCAGGTGGAAGGCCTGTGATTCCACTGATAAAATCAGGGGTGAGTTCTAGGGACAGACCCCTAAAATTGACTGTGGCATGGTTTTTGAATGGGGTTGTAAGGCCATTAGAAATTCTTCAGTTACCTCATCATCATATCAATGCATCCTTTCAAAGAATATCATCCAATTTGCCCTAGTGAAGAGGGCCACCACCTCAGGGTGCTCATGTAATTGGTTGGAGTTCAAGGGCTCTTTCTTCATAAACCCTCCTGGCATGGTGCTGAGTGGTTTCTGACGTGCTTCAGTGAGGAGAAAAACAACGATTTCAAAAATTAAAGATAGAGGGACAACTAGGTTTTGTTTTTTTCTCTGAACTGTAGGAGGAATTTAATTGTGCTCCTCACAACACCAAATTGCAATATTTCCCTTGTTTCCACTGCTCTTTCCCCAAATTTGATTTTCTGCTTGTGGAGAGAAAATATATATATTTTTTGACAAAACAAAAGATAAATAACACAGGTTTTTTCAGAGAAATAGACAGCTATGCAACTTCGATTTTTTTCACACAGGTTGGTTTCTACGATTGCAAGTGTTTTCTTTATAGCAGAATGTGAAAAAGAAGAAGATAGACTTCGAATGTAGAGAAGAAAACAGAGACTGTGTAGAACTCAGGGAAAATATGCAGGCAGACTTTTAAACTTCATTCTCCTTTCTTACAATCCAATTCTGTGTTTTTAATCCACCACCTTATACAAATACGTCCTATGCTGGGAGGTTCCCCGAGCCTACCTCGTTTTGAGCTTGAATTCTGGTAAAAATCTCGGGTTTTCCTTCTGCTGGCTGTTCTCTATCTTTCCTGTATAAGTTTTGTTGTAGAAATTATCCGGCTTCCTGTAGAATGCAGCAGGGTTCCTGTAGAGCCCAATAGGCAAGAGGGTTTCAAAAAAATAACAGAAAACTAGCAGAGGACGACTGGTTTGCTGCTCTGAAGGTGGTAGACGAACGCTGCAGTCGAGAGCTTCATAACAAGCAAATGAACCAAGAGGGTGGTGGAGGCTTGGAGTGCATTGTACTTAACTGTTGGCGTAACCAGCGGCGGGGAGATGAGGTGGCCAGATGGGTACACTATCCCAATGTTGCACGAAGCGGGAGCGAAGCGGAAGCGTTTTTTGGAAGCGGGGACGCCGAAGCGTCATTTTCCAAAAATCTAGGAAGCGAAGCGTCCGTGGAAGCGTCTGCTATATATATATATTTTTAATATTTTTTTGCATTTATACTCAAAACAAACATCCCAAATACCAAATTAATTGTAGAAAACATGAAAACATGCATATTTTTGCATAAATCAAGATAGATATAACATCCATTGTACATTAATGATTAACTATTCGAGCATCAACCATTTAGAATCTAGATTCTTCTCCTCTTGTCTAGCCTTTGCCTCTACCTCGATTGTCTAGGGATATTAGTCAACATTTCCCAATTTTGATCAAACTACCTAATTCAATACTTAAGTTATGGTAGAAAAAGCTTAACATGCTTGGTCGATGATTTTGACTTGATTGATAGGTAATTTTTTGCTAAGGGCGTGACAAAGGAGTTCAACAATTAACACCACCAACACTAGGTTACATATAGGGCTTGGTGCTCTTGATTAAATGATAATCGCATACTTTCATACTTGATATAATCTAATGAAATGCCACAATCCCATTGACCCTGAATTCTTGAAAACTGTTAAGTCTGCTGAATTTTGAATAGAATATGAAATTCTATTTTCTCCATATGAAGTCCAATGAGGCTGGAACCACTCTCAAACATCCTGAGTCATTTCATGGTAATGTTAAAAATTTAAGTAAAAGGATGAAATATTTTTCATTTTCATCCTTTTACTTTAAGAATTTTACATTACCATGAGGGAGCTTTTGCTATATTTATATATATTTTTTTGCCTTCATTCGTCACCCTAACCCAAGGTGGACCCACCCCAACAAACAAACTCACCTAAAATTTAAAAAAAATTGAAAAAAAAAACAATTTTCTAAACGCTTTTCCGGAAGCTTTTCTGGAAGCGTATGGAAGCGTCCGGGAAGCGTCCAGGAAGCGTACGCTTCCTCCTCCGAAGTGCCATGCTTCCGACACCCGAAGCGCCGTACAAAGCGCGCTTCGGCGCTTCGGAAGCGACGCTTCCGTACAACGCTTCCAAATTTCCAGGAAGCGTCTAAAAATGCCGAAGCGGCGCTTCCGAATTCAGAAGCACCGCTTCTGGCCAAGCTTCCTAAGCGCTTCCGTACGGGACGCGCTTCGGGGCTTGGATCCGGGGGGGGGGGGCTTCGTGCAACACTGCACTATCCCCATCCGGACCGTTAGCCTGATGCCAGTGTCATTATAGTTCCTCGCCCCTTAATCACTATCACCTCCCTTACTCTCGTTATCCGCCAGCACCATTACCAGTTTCAAATGCCTTCTTCCCAAGCTGACATGCCACACGAGCTGGTTGCGTATCTAATCAGTAGTTTGAATTTGGACGTGGCTCAATTGAATTCTGTGAAGGGGTGTGAACTGAACGAGGGTGGCCAGTTAGTTGGCCACCGATTCCACGTAATTGACCATTCCCACAGTTCATGCAGTTTTGAAATATTATTCATGCAATCGATGAATAGGTTTAGGCACTTACCTGCTCAGTCGCTGGTGTGTTATGCATATTTCAGATTTTGGCACTTCGTTTTCTTGTTGCTGTTGCTGCTTGCGCTTTGCATGCTCGGCCTTGGTTTTTTCGATGATCTTCTGTTCAAACATTGCTCTTCATACATCCTGCTGTGCTAACCCTGTCCCTGCAGTATGTTTTTCAAAGGGATCAGCTGCTACAGGAATCTTGTAGGATTTCTTGTAGCTGCTTCTCTTCTTGAAATTCAAGCTAATATGTGAGCAGGGCTAAAACTGCTGAAGAAGGTATCGACTGAGAAGAAATCACAGCTGGAGGTAATCAGGTAGGGATGAGTGAAATTGCTGCTACCTTGATTTGTTATTTTTTCTTTTTGCTGTGTGGTTGTAGGATGACAGAAACAGACTAGCTGTATGTGGCTGTGGTGGGACAAAAACGAGTGGAGATGTAGGTGTATAGGGATGGAATGGCGAAATGGGAAGATAAATGGTGGTAAAGAGGTTCACAGGGCTCCCAAACGAATTCCCAACCCTCGTGTTCTATTTTAAAATGGAGTTTGGCCTTTTTGTAATGGATCCTCCTATAGAAAACACAAAGTTTCTTGTAGGATGTGGAATTCCAGAAAAAATGAGGCCAAAAACTTGGGAAAGGATAGCAGTGATGGGGTAATGGACTGTGAAGGGTGCATGCAGCCTGTCATGTCTTTTCTTATTGTGCAACCGTCCTGTAATGACCTTCCTGCAAACTTGCAATTTATTCAAAAGAAGTTAGGGTTTTCCTTTTTTCTTTCTTTCTTTTTTTCTCTTTTTTTCTTTTTGAGATAGTTGGGGCACCTCTAGGAGGTTTTCACCCTCACTGCCTGCCCTGGGCGCCTCCAAAAGGTTTTCACCCAGGGATCTTTTATTCCATTTTTTTTTTTTTTTCTTATTTGTTCTTGTTTCGTTCTTTTGTGTTTGCTGAGGGTGTGGGTGGAGTGGAGACACGGACCTACTCCATTACCAACATTAATTTACCCAGAGTTTCAATGAACTCCTACTTAGAAAGGGGCTTCCTGTAGATTTTCAATTGATGCCCATTGACGAGCATGGGGATGGCTTCTTCATCAATGGTCCGGATAAGGACTGAACCATTGTCATTGCATTTTTCCAATGTATATGGTCCTAGCCATCTAGTTCTCAGCTTGCCCTTGAAATATTTGTACCTTGAATCATACAGCAGCGTCCAATCTCCCCTTTGAAATTGTTTCTCTTTGAGGTGTTGGTCATGCCATATTTTTCTTTGAAGTTGGACTACCTCTAAGTGGAGAAGGGCTTGCATTCTCTGTTCATCTAATCCATTTCGCTGAAGCAATTTTTTCTTTTTGTGCATGGCTAAGGTCTAGGTTCAGTTGAGCTGCCAACTTTAATGTGTTATATTCAAATTCTATGGACAACAAAGCCTTCTTCCCATAGACTAGCTCATAAGGTGTGAACCCTGTGGTAGTTTTCCAAGTAGTGTTATAGGCCCAGGTGGCCTCAACCAATCGGTCTGCCCAATCTTTTCTGCCTCTGCTCACTACCTTAGTCAAAATCTCCTCCAAAGCTTTGTTAGTGACTTCCACCTGCCCATTTGTTTGGGGGTGATCAAGGAGTGGAAGTTTTGTGCTTAATTTTGTGGTGTGTGAGCAGGGCTTCAACTAAATTGGGGGGAAACTGACTCTCTCGATCTGTAACTAACTCTCTTGGGTAGCCAAACTTGTAGAAGATATTTTCCCTTAAAAACTCAGCTACCTCATCCTATGTTGCTGCGTTGATTGCCTTTGTTTCTACCCACTTTGTCAGGTAGTCCATGCACACAATGATATAAGACTTATGTTTTGAAGGAGGGTTGATAGGACCCACAAAGTCCATGCCTCGCTTCTCAAATGGCTCGAAAGTCACTTGAGGTTGCAGGGGCATCTCATCCCTTGGAGTCGTTTTCGCCATCCTTTGACATCGGTCACACTGGCTGATGTATCTCCTGACATCTTGATGGAGAGTGGGCCAATAGTAACCTGCCTGCAAAATCTTGAAAGCAATCCTCTTTGCTGCAAAGTGGCCCCCACAAGGTCCATCATGATAGGTTAAGAGGATGTCAAAGACTTCCTCCTCCCTGACACATCGCCTCAAAATCTGATCTAGGCCAAGTTTGAACAGGTTGCCCCTCAATCCAAGTGAATGGGGCGCTTTTCCTCACGATCTTGCTCTTCTCTTTTGAGGACAGGTGTGGTGGAAATTGTGCTGAAACCAAGTAATTTGCTATATCAGCAAACCATGGAGAGGGTACTGAAATAACAAGTGTTCGTCTGGCATTTGATCATCCACCATTCCTTCTTCACCTGCAGGTAGATCAACAATAGTCAAATCAAATTGCTGCAACAGAAGTAACCATCTAATGATACGAGCATTTACATTTGGTTTATTCATCAAATACCTAATTGTAGCATGGTCAGTGTGTATGAATGTTTGATAACTAGTGATGTAGTGTTTGAACTTGTTCAAGGAATGGACTACAACTAGAAGCTCTTTTTCGGTTACCGTGTAGTTTAATTCCACCTTGGACAGGTTTTTACTAACAAAGTATATGGCATATGGTAGCTTCTCTTCAACTTGTCTTAGGGCTGCTCCTATAGCTTTGTTCGAAGCACCTGTGTGAATGTGGAAAGATAGGGCCCAGTTTGGACCTCTCAAGATTGGGGCGGTTATCAGCTTATCTTTCAAGGCATTCAGAGACTCTTGACAGTTGTCAGTCCATATCAATGTGGAAAAAGTCGAAGTCGGGATTAAATCGGCAAGGGTCCAAAAGTTGAAAAAGTCGGCAAAAAGTCGGCAAAATTAAAAAAAATACAAAAATATTCATTTTTTAAAAAATCCGGGCTTTTTCAATAAAATCCCGATTTTTTGAATAAAATCCCTATTTTTTGAATAAAATCCCGATTTTTTCAAACAAAAAAAAATCATTAAAAAAATACCACGATTTTTTGGAAAAAATCTCAATTTAATCCCGACTTTTTCGACTGGGAAAAAATCGGCAAAAAGTCGGCCGATTTAATCGGCCAGCCAAAAAAATCGAAAAATCGGGATTTAATCCCGATTTTTTCCCGACTTTTTCCACCCTGGTCCATATAAACTCAACATCTTTCCCCCCAAAAGACCAAACAATGGAGATGCTAGCTTGCTAAAATCCTTAATGAATCTTCTATAATACCCTGCTAAGCTTAGAAAACTCCGAACATCTCTTGCCTTTTGAGGAGATGGGACCCTTTGGATAATAGCAATTTTGTTGGGATCCACCTGTAATCCTTGTTGAGAAATTGTATGACCTAGCACGGTCCCTTCAGTCATCAGGAATTCACATTTTTCAGGATTGAGGGACAGGTTCATTTCAATACACTTGGCCAAAACATTTCCCAGGTTAGTTAATGCTTCTTGAAAGTTGGACCCATAAGGGGTAAAGTCATCCATATAGATTTCCATTGAATCATGAACCAGCTCAGCAAATATGCTCAGTACTGCTCTCTGGAAAGTGGCAGGAGCGTTGCACAACCCAAAGGGAAGGACCCGGTAGGTAAAGGTACCCCATGGACAAGTGAAAGTGGTCTTATATTGGTCTTCCGGGCTGATTTGGATCTAGTTGTACCTGCTAAACCCATCTAAGAAAGAGAAAAACTTCTTCCCTGCCAGGCCATCTAACACTTGATCTATGAAAGGCAAAGGGAATTGGTCCTTCTTGGTGGCCTTGTTTAGTTCTCGATAATCTCCACAGATTCTTCACTTCCCGTTTTTCTTTGGCACTAGTACCAAAGGAGAAACCCATTTGCTATCAGAGACGGGGTAGATGAATCCTGCATCCAACAACTTTTGCAGTTCTTTTTTGACAATGTCCTTGAGGGTTGGATTCATCCTCCTTTGGGGTTTCTTAACTGGCTTACAATCTTCCTTAATGTAAATGTGATGAGTACAGATAGAAGGGTGGACTCCATTCATCTCCTTATAACTCCAAGCAAAAGAATCCAAATGATTCTTCAATAAGCTACACAGCTCTTTCTCCTGAGAGGTGGATAGGGCTGAGTTGATCCTCAAGGTTCTTTCTGGGCCAAATTCCACATTCTTAACTCGGAGAGAGGTCGGATTAGCCACATAGAGATCAACTGAAGCATTGGCTTGGGTTTCTTCCACCAACTCTTCTAATGGCAATTCACTGGGGGGTGGATTTTGGATCAAGTTTTCAATAAGATCATCCTCGGTTTGTGGACCCCCCATGGTAGCTTCTACTGTACACAATGGTTCAAAGTAGATTTCATCCTCGTCTTCCTCCTCCAACTAGAGGGGTAAACCATGTTCCAGTAGAGGTTGGGCAGGAGGATAGAGGACTAGCTGCTTGGACATATTGCCATTCTTGATTTTCATGTTCCTAGCTCGACAGCTAATGTAGGCATCTGCAGTAGCTAACCAAAGTCTTCCCAGGATGAGAGGATACCAAGTGAGATTTGCCTTTGGTTGGAGAACCAAGAAATCAGCGGGGTACTCCCAGGAATCAATAGAGACCATGACATCTTCCACAATCCCCTCGAGGGTCACGGTGGAGCAGTCTGCTAACTGGAGTACTATCGAGGTCTTTCTTAGGGAACCCTGAAGGTTGAGCTTGAGCATAGTGTCCCTGGTCATCACATTAATGGCAGCTCCTAGATCAATCAAGGTATGGGGGATTATGGTGCCATTGATGTGGACATCGACTATCGGACTCCGAGGGTCTAGATATTTCGGACAAATTACCTGCACCAACATCAGATGGGACAATTTTCCTATGACATTGATAGTTGGGGCATCTCTCCTTAGCCTGCCTAGGTGTTTAAAACACTTCTCCTTGATCATCTTGTTGTATATGGGCACATCCTTTATGGCTTGGAGAAGGGGTATTTTTACACATAATTGTTTCAGTTCTTCCAGAAGTTTAGTTTCTTCTAGGGTCGGTTATGTGGTTCCAGTTAGTCTCTCAGGAAAGGGTGGAATGGTTTTAGGTTCACTTTCCTGTTTCTCTTCTTCATCCTCCTGAGGAGGAGGTTGGTTGTTTGGGAGGACCTTCCCCAATCATAGGTTGATATCCTGAATCTCCACAACATAGGTAGGGCATGTTGTTTCTCCAGTATATACCTGTTGGGCTTGTCTGTTATTGGGGTTCGGGTTCGGTTGAGCAGGTATTTGGGTTTGTCTTGGTGGAGCAGGAGGTAATGGTTGTGGTTGAGCAGGTGGTGGAGGCAAAAGATCGGGAGGAGAGTTGTACTGGGGCCTCCACCCCTGATGAGGTGTATTCCACTGAGGTTGTGGTTGAATGTGAGAATGAAACGAATGAGCAGCTGGTTGAGTATGGTATTGAGATGGATACGACTAAGGAGGAGGTGTGGACCAGGAAGGATGAGGAGGGGCAACTCAAGAAAGTATGTGAGTGGATTGATTGGGGTTGTAATAAGTCTGGGATGTCCCTTGCATTCTCTGCTGGTAAGGTTTGGGTCCATGTGACCTCCTTTGGTTGATGAGGTAGAGTGGTTCAGTGGCTCCTTCATTCCCTCGGTACATAGCTTTAAATCCAGGTAAGGACGGACACTGATTGGTAGGATGGTCTTCTTCATAGACGAAACACACTTCTGCGGAGTGCAATGGAAATTCGTTCCTAGGATGTTTTCTAGTGCATCTGGGACAAAAGATGGCCAAAGCCCTCTCAGCTTCTTCTTGCTTCTTTTGGATTTGCAAGGTATCCATTTGCATGGCAATGGTCTGTCTCATCTCGCTTTTCAAATCTTCCATTTGATTTGCAAATTTGTTTCTGGATAAGGGGGCATTGGGTAGAAGTTGATTTCCCCTATCTCTTTTTCTGGTTGCCCTAGAATGGTTTCTAAACACAGTCTTTATGTCATCAAAAGGTAGCTGGTAGATGTCTCCCCTAGCCAGCAAATGGAGGGTATCTGGAAGGTCTTTAGGGACTCCTTGGAGCAAAACCAACTTCAGAGATTCAGGGTCAAGTGTGCACCTGACCCTTTTATAACTGAGTTGAAACCTCTCTTCATATTCTTCTAAAGATTCATCACTTCCCATGGTCATCCGAAAGATTTCTTCCTTTGTTTCCTTTGACCTACAGTAATCCTAGTATTTGTTGTTAAAGGCTTGCTACATCTAAGCCCAAGTTGTAATACTGTTTCCAGGTAACCCCATGAACCAGCGTAGTGCTACATCCTTGAGGGTAGAGAGAAAGAGTTTCAACTTTTGCTCGTCTTCTACATAGTCATATGTTCGACAAAGGACAGCAAACTCAAACAAAAAGGTATCAGGGTCTTCAGTAGTCAATCTATGGAAGTGAGGTAAGGTTGAGGGACTTATGTTTTTCATCTTTGTGTCCCCATTGGTCTCTCGGATGGGAAAGGTGCCTTCTATTCTCTCCCCATTTCCTCTACTCTTTCTGCTTTCAGCCATGGTCTCAGGAGAAATGTTTTCTTGTTCTTCTGCTGTTATAGGATTTTCGTATATCTTTGGAGGTTCACCTATAGGTTCTTTTGGATTACTACCACCAAAGAAGAGAGAAGGGTGACTTAGTGATGTGTTGGGGGTGTTGGGTAGGAATTTTCCTGAATTGTTTCTGTTCCTGCCAAGCATGAAAGAGAATCTATTTTTTGGATTTTTGTGTTTCTTTTTCTGCTTGTACCTACAAAATCTTGAAATGGATTGAACAACAAATTGCAGCCAACTAAAATAAAGCTTGCTAAAATGAAAATTGCAGAATTGAAATGAAAGCAAGAGATATCTAATCTACTTTTGCTAAAATGAAATTTCGGAATTGAAAGGAAAGCAGGAAATAATTAATTTACGCTTGCTGAAATGAAATTGCAGAATTGAAATAAAAGCAGGAAATGACTAATTTACGCTTGCTGAAATGAAATTGCAGAATTGAAATGAAAGCAGGAAATGTCTAATCTACGCTTGCTTAAATGAAATTGCAAAATTGAAATAAAAGCAGGAAATGTCTAATCTATGCTTGCTGAAATGAAATGAAAGCAGACAATGTCTAATCTACTTTTGCATAAATGAAATTGCAAAATGGAAATGAAACAACTACTGTCTTCTTGCTGAAATAAATTACTTAGCAGAATGTTGCAGTAGAAAATAGAAGAAAAACAGTAATCACAAATACTCTAACGCTTCCTCGGCAACGACGCCAAAAAGATGGTGGTTTCTAGTATTGCGGTAATGATGCTACAACTCCTGGGACTCCCTTCTTTACTTTTATCAATCCGATAGTTCGTAACAAACTTGGAAGCGACGATGCTGTATGCACAAGTACTAGCTCTTACTGCAGGCTGTCACTTGATCAGCTGGCACAAGTTCGCTAGGAGCCCAAGCCAACTTCTATGAGTTCTTAGAAGAAGCTTTTAATTGTGATGGAAGAAAGCTAACTCAAAAGAAGTTATTCTACATGCAGAAAGAGGATGAAAGCTGAAAGGAAATGAAAACCCTAGCAAACCCTAATTTTACCTACTAACCTTATTTTTGCAAGAAAAATAGATGAAACTATTGAAATGGATGCCATGGACTATTGTCAAGGTAAAATGCATGTACTTAAGCTACTTCTGAAGGAAAATGTGGATGAACCATCTTTTTGTACTTTTGAGCAATTCTATGTAGAATTATTGTGTTTGTGTTTTAACTATTGTGATTGTGCAGAGGTTTGGTGGCGACGAGAGATGGAGTTGGATGTTGCAGATGATGGGGAAGGTGTGGAGAGGACCCAAGGAGTCCCTAGCACTCTTCTGGAGAATTCCATTGCGATCAGATTTCGAAAAATCGCTCGCATGAATTTCTATAGGAACTCTGTAGGGGATCTATAGGGAGTTCTACAGGAGCAGACCGAAAGTGATTTTTGAAGGTTTGGAGGAGGAAAATGGTGAGAAAAAGGAAATGAAGGTTGGATGAGGGTGTTAGAGGGTCTAGGACTCTGTCAATGAAGATCACACATGAAGGAGATGACTGGATTGGTTCAAAGGATAAGAAAATGATTTTGCACAAAAACATAGAAATAAGCGATGTTTGGGAAAATGTGGCGAATGGGTGGAGAAAACCTTGAGAGATGGACTGGAGCAGGTTGGGTGATGAAAGGATGATACGCTGGGATGATATTTAAGTGAGATGCACACCTGCTTCTAAAAACTGATTCAAAGAGAATTAAAAAACCAGAGTCCTACCTATTTTAACCTAATTCTGTCCTAAAAACTAGAAAAACGCTAAAGATAATTTTATGGATAGGAAATGATGCAAGAAAACTATGGAAATTGAACATGAACAGATCCGATCATGCAAATACAACTAACATTAATTTCTCCAACTCGAAATCTCTCACTAGCAATTGCATTGGAAAGCAAAAACAGTGTTTTGGTGGCAACAAGAGTGTCTTGGTGTCAATTCCTGGTTCCACAGAGGGAGAAAGGAGATCAAGGTCTGCTTGGTGGCCTTTTTGTGAATCATCTTCTATTATTGCAGCAAACTATCTAATTAATCTTGAAACTAAAACAACTATTCTAATCATCAAAAACAACTTAAGCAATAAAGCACGATTTAATCTAAACAACAGAAATTATTTCATGAATGCAAGAAAAACACATATAAATACAAGGAGGTATTGTGCACTTGGGTTGGGCCCAACCCCAAGAGCTACAATGCCCTTAGAAAGATCAGTTCTGGTTCAAGGCTGAATTCATCTTCATTAGTCAAAAAATAATAGTCATATCACAAAACTATCTACAGAAAGAGCTCGAAAATGAGTTGAATGCCGAGCTGCACTAAAATGCGAAAAGACATTGTTCAATAGCTAACCTACTGAGGCCTAAGGCCTTCTTATTTATACAAGTTGGGGACTCCGAACAATGTTCCTAAACTTTAGGAACTCGGCTGCCAAAACTGGTAGATAATAGCAACTTCACTAGACCTGCTCGGCTGCACTTGTGATCATTGATGTGGTGGCTTTTGAACTCCGAGCTGCTAGTGGAGAACTCGAGGAATGGGTCATCAATGTAGAAGACACCCTTCTTATAATTTCTCAGCTTAGTTTTTTCGAGTTTTGGCTGTCAATCTGCTCATAAATGCTTGGTCTTGGTCTGAAAATGTCCAAAAATCTGCAATAAACACTCATTAGACTTTGTGGTAAAGTGACTATCCCCATTCACTAAATTAACATAAATATACTCAAAAACATGCATAAAACTATGGAGAATGGTGGATTAAATGGAAACAATAGGCAAAATGAACCCATATAGTTACCCATTTCTGGGGCTCATCAATCTGCTCGATCCATCAAGGATTGGATTAAGCCTCGACAATTTTCCAAGAAGCAGTGCTGCAATTCCTGGGGGTTCGGGGTGTCACAACGACCATCGTCTTGACCTGCATGAGCTCTAGAGCCAAGAGTTTGAGTACTGCTACCAATGAGGGATGTCTTCGTGTCGTCGATGTTGCCACGTTGACTCAATTGTCCCCGACTCCTGCCACTTCCTCGAGAGGTTGGTCATCCACCACCATGAAGTCTGCCACCTCGCCCTCTGTGCACTCCAGTTCTTGCACCTCGAGCCCTGCCCACTGGTTTTCTCCCGCTTCCATCCGCCATGGTTGCCAATGCATGGGCCTTCTCCCTCCCCGTCCCTAGCTTCGCCGAGAGGATAGAATACCCACGACGAGGATAAGGGCGCATATGTTGCCACCCAAGCATGCCCAATTCGACTGAGGGTGCTTCCCCGTCTGCTAAATTGAATTGTTGCCCACCCATCCACCAGATAGAACTCAAGGTTCCCCACCTACTCCAATGCGCGATAGTAGCTCCACCACTCCACTCGTTAATTTACCCAGAACGGGTTTAGGGAGAAGGTGGAAGTAGGGGTAGATTGCCCCTCTCCCACAAAACCTAGATAGAATTGTGCCAACCGTGAGATAGGGTCGCTCTCTTGGAGCCTGGGGAGTCTGCTCGACAAGCTACGCTATCACCACATTCACATTCCCCGCTACAACAGTGACTCCACTGTACAGAGTCGGCTATCAGGAGGACGACAATCCTCTAGAAGCTTGGCGCCTCCCAATCGCCGCCCTCACCATGGTACTGCTAGCTTTTACATAGACGCTCCTTAAACCAAATGAACCAGAAATAGCATTTGCCTTCATACAGTGACTGCCAACCCAGTCCAGCCCTGCAAGGCTCGGGAAAAACAAGGAGTTGGATTCTATTGTATGCAACAGACAATAATTCCTTGGAGAAAATCAAGAAACCATCAAAATGCTATCGTGCCTTCGACGCCTCTTTTGTCGTCAAGCATGAGGCAAAGTATAGTTCCACCACCAAACCTGAGCACTTTAACAAAGTCCCAACGTCTTTCTCATCCCGCCTATCAACCCGTTATTGCTCCCCATTCCTAATGCAACGTAAAGACTCACACGCCTGAAATCTGAGGCTTTTGCACACCATTACCTTCACGGTATAAGAAAAGGGGACCGAGAGGTACAACCCTCGTAGTGACCCATTTGTCACTCTTGAAGGGACGCGATGGCCAAATTAATCTCGGGTGTCACCCGATCGGGGAAGTGACCTCAAATCTCATGAATTTAATTTATTTATGGTTTACAAATTTTTAAATAAATTAAATACAAATAATATTATTTATCTTATTTTAAATATCCATCATTTGTAATTATTGTTATATAAATCCTTTAAATTCCATTTTTTTTTCAATTATCATAAATATAAAACTCGAATAAATTAATTTTCAGTGTAAGTACCATATTCGTAAAATGTTTAAATACAATAATTTATGCCGCGTTTGAAAGTTTAAATACGATAATTTATGTAGTCTTTTAAATAGTGGAAATCAGTGAACACCAATAGCCGTCAAATCATTTTGTTCTTTCCTATTCAAACTACACCATATTGCAATGAAATTAACAAAATCGATCAAAAGAGATTTACAATATAGGGATAATAAAAGATAAAATTGAATTTAATCTATATCCTTATTCCATGAACAATTATTTTGATTTATATTTTAAAGCTTATTTATTGGGTTTAATAAATTAAATTCCAACAGGTGAAAATTTGAAAATCTGAATTTCCTTGCGACAATAAAAATAAAATGGATGTAATCAATCCTTCATCAACATTCGAAAAATATTTCCATCTTTTAAATATTTAATGCTTTATGAAATTTTAATTCTCATAAGTAAATTTGGAAATCTGACTTTCCTTTTTTTGAATAAATCAATGGTTAGTATTTTCAACCTTATTCAAATTACTTCAAAATTAATATTAATACACTATTAGAATCTAATTAGTGAAATTTCTTTTAAATTATTTAAAAATATTTTTACATCTCTATAAGGAAAAAAATAACTTGATGATTTTGAAATTCAATATGATAAATGATTTTAAATATTATATTTAATAATAGGTAATTTTAATTTTTAATTTTAATTGATAATGAAAATAACTCATTACAATATTTTTATTATTTGAAAGAGAAATTAGTCTATTTTTTTTTTTTTTTTTTTTTTGGATTTATCAAGTATTAAGCGAGATCAAATTCCTTTATCTGCAAGCCTTTTTAGATTGCAATTTTTTTAAAGTTTTATAGCCAACAGATTTGCTCCCCTCTAATGCTTGACAATTAAAGATAAGATTAGCTCAACCTCCCCCTTCTCAAGCTTTTTGTTATGTTAAATTTATTTTGACCTTGCTCACTCGTGCTTTTATATATCTAATGCATGTGTGTCTTGATCATGACTTTGGGTGACTATGTTGTGCAAAGTGGATTGTAAATGAGAGGGATTATAATTTAAGGTTTTGGCAATGTTCACCACAATTTTAATTCATGTGAGCTATTTGAATCTATGGGTAACTGAACCTATAAAGGAGAGGCCACCATCTATCCCAATGCCAAGACCTGCCCTTTGTCTATAAAGCCTAGGAATGCATTGTCGTGATATTCTAGATTGTAGGCTATGCCTGCCATCTACAAAGCCTAGGAATGTATTGTCCTGATATTTTGTAGGCTATGTGAATGTTTTTCCACCATCTACCAAGCATATTCTATTTATATAAATACCTACACTGAACAACTACCTGCTCGTTCCTATATTCTAGCTATTTCGTTTGAATAACTTCCCACCATAATAATATGTTGTACCCCATGCTTGGGGAAGCTATGTGAAGCTATCCTTAATGCCAATACACTGATTATGAGTGAAATGTAGCTTGCAACCCTTGATGACTAAATCAAGGAGTTTTTGTGAAGTGTTTGGGCGAGTTAGGTCCATGTACTAATGTAGTAAACTCTAATACTCATGCACACACTATTTTTGGTTAACCTATGGTTCAAAGCAAATATTGAGGGGCGAGGACTAAAGCTAGGAGTTTATGTAAAGTGTTTGGTAGATTTAGACAAGTGCACTAATTTGGTAATGTTTTGTAATCATATACAAGTTATTTTGGGGTAAATTAAAGGTCGAGGTAAATATTAAGTGTTTGTTGTAGAAAGAGGTGCAATCTAAATCCTACTATGTAAGAAATTTTCATAAATTATTGCAATTATCATGTCATCCCTAATTGGCGAATATAATTTTTATTTGAAAATACCATAACAGAAAAGCGTATGCCCTCTTATATATATATATATATATAACATCATTAACCAATTGAGTGAAATCAATGATTTTCTGCAACTTCTTAGATTGAATTAAATTGAAAAGACCACTTGTTGATACACATGATTCTATAAATATTACATTGATTTATTCATAACTAGTTGTGATATAAATCGCACAACTCACTTGTTTATATAGATATTTTTATGAGACATATTTTCATGAAGAGCTAGCTATTTTTAGTTCATGAATCATGTTTAATATTGTTATATGGCATACCAAATTAAATCCTATTCCAGAATATTAGAATGAGTTTCCAATTTTGTTTCCAGTTTAGTTCAGAGTTGGAAGGGTATTTGGGGCTCATTGAAATGAAGTTATTATATTGTATCATATTTCACTTCCATGAAAGTCCATTCAGATTATTTTAAAGTCCCACTTCTGCGCAAGAATTTTGAAGTTTCAAGAGTTAGAATAAAATGAAGGGAAGAACTTCAATTCACTCATTAATAAATCCTTTTGAATCTACCAAAGATCGCTGTCAAAACCATGGGAGGAAAAGGAGTAAAGGCATTCAATATGATAATAAATGAATGATGTCCAAGGTTGTTAGACCAATCACTAGTTAATTCTTTGAACCAAGAGAGTAGAAGTTTGCATTTACAACCTAGTATAATAGAGATGTTTTTTAAAACTTACATCATCATATGATAATTTCAAAATAATATAATACTTGTTACAAATAATCAAATAATAATATTATATGTTAGGAAAATACAGTTGCAAATGGAAATAAAAATATCTCTCTATATATGGAAGTGAGATACTTCACATGTTCACATAATAGTGCAATTTAGAAGGATAAAAATATAAAAAAAAATTCCATATTTATCTATATATATATATATATATATATATATATATATATATATTATATAGAAGTACTATAGGTATGTAAATATATGCCATTTAGATAGAATTATTGTTAAAGTGTAAATAAAAATCTTTTGACAATAATAAAACATGAAGTTTTACATACCCATATATGCATAAGATGAGAACTCTTAGTTTTGTGAAGTTGAAATTAAAACTTGTTATGTACCAAATCCTTAGAATAACATAATAAACATGGTACAAACAATGTACACTAAATTTGAGCATGGAGCACAAACTCAAAATAGATAAGAGAAATGAGTTAAAAATAAATCCTAAAAGACTAAGAGAACCTCCTCCAAATACTCCAAACCATTTATAAGGCCAAATCACATATTCTCCTTAATAACGACTATATGAGTTGTATATATATTTATTCTCCCATTGTACCCGTTGCTCCTTTATTAGTCCTAACCCTATTACATATATAGCAACCCCATTACATATACACTTAACTTCATATATGCCCCATTTGGGGTCATTTCATGTTACCCTCATTTGAAAAACTCTGTTGTCAAAATTTTGTAGATTTATTGTTTTCCATTTGATCAAACCAAGTGATAGGATTTCCTTATATTCTTTTTTTCTTATTGTCATCAATAATCTTTCGTCTATTCAAATTCAATTTTTTTTGTCTTAATCTTTAATCACTGGTTGTAAAATTTTATTTCCTTTGATTCTATGTGTGGTTGTTGTAACTTATCTAATTTGTTGTGGTTGTTGCCACTTTGATAATAGCTCATTGAGTAATGGTTTTATGATGGCTCATTCCATGAATATTGTTAATTATTCTATATTTTTTCATAGTAATGTTGATCGATATATTCTTCTCTTTCTTGGAAATGAGGGTGTAGATATGATTTCACATTTGATGGTTTTCCTTCGATTTGCACATCCATATCACTAGTCCCCTTTTAGAGGAAATGACATCCTCCAACCTCTTTGCTTGACCTATAATTACTCTACATTTCAAAATACCATCATATTCGACATGCACATCCTCAAACTATAACTCATCTTCTTTAAGTATTTTTTGGTTACCTTGGAACTTTTCTTCCTTCTTTTGAAGCTAGATGGTGATACTTTCCATCAACTTATTTTTTCCTTCAATTATTCATTGCAGTGCTTCTTTTATATCATCGATATTGAGGGCGATTTCAACAATTTTACTTATTTATTCACTAATGATCTTTGATTGCACCTTTTGTAGGTTTCCTCTCATATTATTGACATAATTAGTTAGTTCTTGATTATGCTTACACAATCTTTGATTCTTCATCTTTGTTTTTCAAAGATTCTCTCGACTCATCATTTTCCCACCTTTCCTTGCTATTCCTCTATTGCACCGATTTTTAAGGCTTATTGGTGACCGCTCATGTGTCAACCACCCCTTGAGCAAAGTAGAGTTTATCACAACGAATTTTTCTTCAGATTTCATCATCATCATACAGTTTCTCATCTTTATGATGTAATCCAAATTCTGCTACCTTATGGGCCTTCATGTAAAAATGATTCAAGTATGCTCATAAAGCAATGTAAAACATCTAGGTTAGCCTACGATTTTTATCAAAAATTTTCACTCTAAAGAGTTTTTTTTTCCTTAGCTAATTATTTGTGTTTTTAAACATTTATAATTGGTAGAGTTTTTCTCCCAAACTATACCTAAAGCTATAGTGCAACTCGATGGTAAGGTCTTAGTTGAGTCCTACTGTATCGAGTCTATATAAATTGTCATACTAGATAATTTGCAAAGTGTTACAAAATTTGGTTGAGTCTAGAGGTCATGCCTTTTACTGTTAAAATTCCCCTTTTGTATGGGATTTTCATGTAAAAATTGATGTAAATATGAAAAAGGTGTTATCTATAAAGGTTCTAGGCATGGTAAATTTTAGGGGCAAATTTTAGCGCAAGGGCGAAATTTAAGGTGTTTTTCATTTTAGAGGGGCGAAAGTTTTATAAAACACCCATTCATATATTTAGCCCAACTTTTATTTAAAAATAATTATTATTTTCATTTTAATCCAAAAAAGGGGGTGAATAAACTATGAAAATACTCATTTGACCTGATTCCCCTAATTTGGGAGGTTATATTCCATTACAATCACTCGATTTTCTACTTTGCAATGTTAAATTCATTTGCAATCACCCATTTTATGGTTTGGGAGGTTGTATTTCGTGTAAAGAAATAAAAATATAAATAAAGTGGAGGTATGGTAAATAAATAAAACCTTTTTACACTTACTACAAAGGTATGGTAAATAAATAAAAATATAAATAAACTAGATGTATGGTAAATAAATAGAATCTCTTTTTACATTTAGTCCATAACCCTCTTTCTATTTAAGAAGGCTTAAAAAAGAGGTTTTATTTAAGTGAATCCTATGGGCCAAATACCATATTTATAAAAGAGGCATGGTAAATTAATAAAAATACAAATAAACGAGAGGTATGGTAAATAAATAAAACATTTTTGTATATTTACTCCATAAGTCACTTTGTGTTTACGAACACTCAAAAAATATGTTATATCTAGGTGAAGCCTATGGGCCAAATACTATGGGCCAAATACCATGGGCCAAATTATTATTAATACCATGCAAGAAAAACATTATTAACCCTAATATTAGTATTAATAAAAAATAAAGATGGCACATGGTATTGACCCATGGTATTCACATGGAATGCCCCCTATTTAAAGGGGGAAATTACACTAGCATAGATCCATCTTTACTCTGGATCAAATATCGTGATATGCAAACTAATATAGAGTGAAAAAATATTTGATCCCTCTCGGGCTTGGTAGATCAAGAGTAAAAATGGATCTTGTAATTTAATGTCA
>APFE031118815.1:2647-46882 GCA_000404065.3 Pinus taeda | reverse complement strand
GAAAAATAGCACCTTAAAGGAAATGGCTAATTGTATGCTGCAATCTAAAGGACTCAGTCTTAGTTTTTGGGCCGAAGCAATTAATTGTGCACATTATATAATAAATCGCACTACTCCTAAGGTTCTAAAGAATATCACTCCAGAAGAGCTTGGAGTTCCATTAAACCATATGTAAGTCACTTTCGTGTTTTTGGAAGTGAAGCATGGGCCCATATTCCAGATGAAAAGCATAAAGCTTTAGAACCTAAGAGTGAGAAATGTACTTTTGTTGGATATTCTGAAGATGTAAAAGGTTATAGACTTTTTCCATTTAAGTCCAAAAATGTTATCATTAGAAGAGATGTAAAATTTGATGAAAATAAATCGGCCTGCGAGCCTAGTCCGGCGGATGTGCCACTTCTTCCTATCTCTTCTACTTTTGAAAACATTTCTTCTTCAGATGATGAAAGTGAGGATGACAATCCTCCCCCACCTTCTCAGGATCCTCCACTTCCAAGATGGGTCCGTACTACTCGGGATGCAGCAGGTGATCTTGCCGGTGATCCTACAGATCAGCGACGTACACGTTCTCAGTTTGAAAGAGCCTCTTCTTTACTGGCTCAAGCTCCAGTAAATCATGATCCTGACACTTTTGCAGAAGCTTCAGGCCATCCACATTTGGAAGCAGCTATGAATGAAGAATATCATTCATTGTTGGCAAATGATACATGGGATCTTGTTCCTCTACCAAAGGGACGCAAACTTGTTAGATGTAAATGGGTTTACAGAACAAAGTATGGACCAGATTGGAAAGTTGATAAACATAAAGCTCGTCTTGTTGCTAAGGGCTTTTCACAGGTTGAAGGCATTGACTACACTGAAACCTTCTCCCCTGTTGCCAAAATGAACTCTATCCGCCTTGTTCTTTCCCTTGCTGCCTCTTTAAAATGGGAAGTCCATCAGATGGATGTTAAATCTGCCTTCTTGCATGGGGACTTGCATGAAGAAATCTATATGGAACAACCCATTGGCTTCATCCAAACAGACTCCAGCCTTGTATGTCGACTTAAGAAATCTCTTTATGGTCTCAAGCAAGCTCCTCGGGCTTGGTATGCCAAAATGGATAGCTTTCTTTTAGAATCTGGCTTTTCTAGGTGTTATTCTGACAATACTGTCTACACCAAGAAAGTGGGCAACTCTCTTATCATCCTTGTTCTTTATGTTGATGATCTTATTCTTACTGGTAGTGATCCCAACCTTATAAACCATGTGAAGTCCAGCCTTAAAAAGAAATTTGAAATGACAGACTTAGGAAACTTACACTATTTTCTCGGTCTTCAAGTCTTACACTCCAAGGAGGGTATTTCCCTTTCCCAGTCAAAGTATGCTTGTGATATTCTTCGTCATTTTCACATGGAAGATTGTAAGCCAGCTCCTTCTCCCTTTCAGTCTGGAGTCAAACTTTCAGTCTCTTGTACTTCTCCTGAAGTTGATGCTACCTTATACCGTCAACTTGTAGGAAAATTATTGTATTTAACCCATACTCGTCCTGACCTTTCCTTTGCTGTTGGCCTTGTTGCTCGTTTTTTGCAAAACCCCCGTGAAAGTCATTGGAAAGCAGCTAAAAGAATACTTCGTTATGTTCGAGGTACAATACAGTTTGGGATTCATTACAGTGCCAAAGCAACTCCTCTATTAGTTGGTTTCACTGATTCTGATTGGGCTGGTGACCCTGATGATCGGAAGTCTACTGCCGGTTATGTCTTCACTCTTGGTTCAGGACCTATTACATGGGCTTGTAAGAAACAGGCTGCCATTTCTCTTTCGTCAGCAGAAGCAGAGTATCGTGGTGGCGTGGAAGCTAGTAAGGAAGCCTTGTGGCTTCGTCAGATCCTATCAGAATTGGGCTTTGAGCAGCAGCATCCGCCTACACTTTGGTGTGATAATCAAAGTGCCATTCAGCTTTGCAAAGATCCAGTTCAGCATCAGCGCAGCAAACACATTGAACTTCACATGCACTTCATCAGAAAGCTCATTCATGACCATGTTCTTGAATTGTACTATTGTTCAACAGATGATCAGGTTGCAGACATCTTCACAAAGGCTCTCACAGAGGCGAAGTTCACTAAACTTCGATATATGCTTGGAGTCCAGGAAGTTGTCACTAAGGGGGGATAGGCTCTAGTGCCTCCTTCCTTCTCCTATTGTGTCATATTTGTAAATCCTTCAATCCTATCCCAAGTTGTTCTTAAGGGGGGATGTTAGGATATTCCGACCATAGGAATATGGGTCTAGTATAGAGTTAGGTTAGAGTTAGGTAAAGTGTGTTTCTTTACCGTTGTACATTTTGTAACTTACAATCCGACGGTCACGATATGTAGTGATCCGACGGTTCATTCTCTCCTCGGTATTACCGACACTTGATCCGTGCTTGACACCCGATTGGTCCATGAATTCTATTTAAAGCGCATGGAGGGTCATTTGTAGGTTAACCGTGCATGAGAGAAGCTTATGTAAATTTTCATTCTTTTATTAATAAATTGCCTGTAGTAGCCACGTTGGCGGAGGCCGTGGACTGTTTCCCTCTCTGAGGGTTTTAACCACGTCAAAATACTGGTGTATTGATCTGTGATCTGTTTGTGAGCGGTGTCCTTCTGGTGTTCTGTCTGAGGAAATTACCCTGTAAATTCCTATAGAGCGTGCGTTGGAATAGCCAAAGACAAATGGAGTCATCGGTAATGGAATTGGATGAACACCACATGTGGAAGAAGTGGACATGATTGGTAGTGCCCTGTCCAGAATTACGCTCAAATTTTGGAATGTATGAGGGAAGCTTAGTTGGCATAGTAGGCTAACCAGCATTGTGGTGTATTGGATCGTTTATCAACTAACTAAAATCCGGGAGACTTAACCCATCCATAAAAGGGAGCATGGGAGCTACCGGAACAGTTCCTAAGACTATTCCACTAGATGTGACCACTGGGGTAGAACAAGAGCCAACACCAAGTTGGGTTTCTACACTGGTTGTGGGTCCAGACATGGTGATGATATGCGATGAAGGAGGCTCGGAATCAGATGAACCAGGAGAACAGTCGTTATGGGTACTCGGGGGACTATGAACTCGAACCCTGTGGGGAGGAGTAATATGCCCAAGCAGAAACTAGGGACAAAGGCCTAAGAGTCTCCATGACAAACGTCTTATGGTGCAATGGTGGTAAGACACAAGTGAAGGGAGATCAAAAATATGCCTTTGTCTCTATGTGGGAAGATAAATTTATTATGTTAAGTCTTGGCTTGGCGATGTAAACCAAGTTCCCTTCACTTAAGGAGTTCTTGTGTGTGTAAATGTGTTTATTAATTAAGCCCATATCGTGTTTGAAAAAATAAAAATAAAAATTTTGAAAATGAACTGAAATTAACAACAGAAAATGAACAACAAATCAATTAACTAAACTCCACGTAAACTAGGTTTGCAAACAATGTGCTAGTTGGTGGTGAAATCAACTTAAAACACACTAAAAAGGTCAAGAGATCTAAGTGTTGTTGTGACTGGGATCAAATGACACTAGGTTGTTGGAAAGTGGTGTAACAACAACAAAAAACAAAGAGGAAGATCGCTGCAAAAAGATAGGGAGATTGTTGAAAAACCTAGGGCAACCAATGGGACCCTAAGGCAAATGACCAAACAAGGTTTAAAATAAAAAATTTGATGGAAGCAACCTATCTTTGAAGATTTGAAACGGGAAGGGTACAGATCTGGAAAATATGGCTGAAAGTGTTGCAGAAACCCACACTTCTTACTCAACTAAACTCCTCCTATAAAGGTGGAAATGTACTGGAAACCCTAAGGGGCTAAGTTCCACTTCGATGAGTAAATCAAAGTAGACCAAGGCCTAAGAGGGATGAGACAGAGGTCAAACAACCCAGCGAACAGCTCTCAGCAAAAACCAGAAACAAATCCGAATAAAACTTGGAAACCCTAAAAATTGAAGTACTTACCTGATTTCAGGGGGATCACACTTTTTGGGTTGAAAGGTGCACTCTAGACCTCCATATGGAACTTTTTGGGCAAAAAAGTAGAATTTTTTCACCTTGATTCTCGGTCGGCAAGTCTTGGAAAAACTTGTTGTCTCTGTCACAACTGGTTCCTGTGACCTACGGAAAAGACTAGAAAACTTTCGGAAGTTAGAAATTTGACAGATCTAGGGTTAGAAACTTAGTAAACAACATTAAGATACTGTAAAAAGAATAAAACCTAAGCTAAAAACTGAAGGTCACCCAGGTTTCTAGATCTGAAGTAAAAAACCAGTGAACTCACCAATTTTGTTGTAGCGTTTTCTCCTCGAATATGTACGAAAAGAAAACACTTAAGACTGTGGATGAAAAACAATATCAATAATAAAAATGGTTGATAAACATTGTAGATCTGCAGCAACTGATAGAAACAAAACCTGGCAAAGTCTTAATACGTCACAATCATAGTTAAACAGCAAAACGAAACAGTAATAACTCTAATAATCCAATGAAAACCAAATATACAAAGAATATATTTTATTATAACACCTATGAATGGAACAAATAAATATTACCAGTCCCCCTCTATGGGATGGGTTCTTGGCTATCCTCAAACATCTTCAGCTTGTGTAGAGTCTCTCTCCTCTATAATGTGTAAACCCACCAAATAAAATGTTTGAGATCAATGGGAACTCAAATGGAAGAAAAATGGTGTGCGACAATGATAATAATCAAAGTTATAACAGTGAGTGCAATAATGAAAATAATCAAAAGTGAATAATGAATGGAAAACCCTTCTATTTATAACAAAATATTGAGTTATCCTCGAATAATGAGCAATAATAAAATATTATTAACCCCATTCTAGAAATAACCACTTGGAATATTTTTTTAAAATCTGGTGAATAACTATTGACGCATCCCCTGATGATGGACTCACTTGGTAGTCCAAAACATTGGGTTCACAAAACTCTATATCAGGTCATTCCTTATCTATAAAACGATTCTCACCTGTATGGATTCATTATTTAATAATATTTTATTATGTTTGGTTAGGAGGGAAAACGTATTTAAACTTTTATTTAGAAATAATAATTAAATAAATGATTTATTTATCATCTCAAAAAATATGGTTAAGGAATAATAAACAAATAATGATTTATTTAATTATCCCTAAGGGATTTAGTCAAAATTGACAAGGAACAATAATAATTGCTGATTAATTAATTATTCCAAAGAAAAATAAGATAATTAATAATTTATCTATTGATTTTTCATAACTGGATCAAATATGACAAGGATTTTTAATTACACAACGGTTTAATTAATTATTCCTAGAAGATATTTAAATAAATAGTGATTTATTTAATTATTCTTCATGGGTTTAATTATAAATTACTTTAACAATGTGGTTTATTAAGTAATTTCTCATAGTGAAAGCAATTTTACTATGGTAAAATTGGCCTTATATGGTGTACTTCGATCCATCTAGTAAATTAGGCTAGATGATCAATTTTTTGGTGATAATAGTAATAATCACGTAGCGAGGTCTAGACTCATATAGAACATTTCACTTCCACAAGTATGGTTATCCTAAAAATACATCACAAACTTCAAGAGGAGCAACGTCACATGATACCTCATTCATGAAGGGCTTGATGTTGTAGGGAAGGTTGCATTGATGGCTGACGTGAAGATCTTTTCCTTGGTGAAGCTGCATGATGGTCTACGGTTGTGGATGTGTTGTAGTCTTTAGGCCCAACTGCTTCATGACCTCTATTGAAATGAGGTTCTTTTGGCTCCCATTGTCGACAATGAACTACAGCGGAGAACCCTTCAACCACATCTGTGAGTGGATGAGGTGTTCCCCCTCCTTTGGATCTTCAGGCTCAATCTTCTAGATATTGGTGGTGGTCATGGTGGCACTAGGCTCCACATTAATGATCTGAATCCATTTGTCAATTCCCTTATCGAGTTCTAATTCAAAGTCGGACCCTGCATCTAATTCAAAAGCCTTCATCTCGGCCACCAGTGACTGATTGCCCAACACTCACTTGTATTGTGAGTGGAGCTCTTATGGAACTCACACCATTTTCACACGTCCTTCTTCATCTTCATGTTGTTGTTCTTTGTTTGCGTCTTCGGCATAATGTCATGGGTAGCCCCGCCTTGGCTTGGTCCTTTGTTCTGTGGTTTGGGGGCACCTTTTCCTTGCTTTGGATTTGTAGATCCAAAGTCTCACTTCTTCTATTTAAACTTCTGCTCAATCTTGACAGCATACCGATACATTGTGTCAAGCAAGGAAATGACGAGGAACTCTATCTCGTACTGGATGTACTTGTGTAGGCATTCGCGATACTTGAGCACCAAATGTTGCTCAGTATCCCTGATACCTAGCTTCGTGCAATGGGTATGGAAAATATTTGTGAACTCTGGCACATCTTGGTCCCTTCCCTGTCATAGCATGGTCCACTTTATCTATTTGTCTTCATAGCTCCCGAAAGGGTAATATTGTTACTTGATGGCATCTCGGAAACAATTCCAAGTGGGTGCGGCTGAAAACAATGAGGGTTCACTCTCGTCCCTTTTTTCACAATAGGTTTCCCACCAATCCTTGACGTGTGGGGTGGTTTTGAGAAGTGAAAAATTAATATTTTCCAAATTGGAAAACTCATGAACTGAAAAATATCCTTCCAACATATTTAACCATTTATCTATGGCGTCTACATCTATCAGGCCGCGCAATATGGAACGAGCAGGCCCACGGAAGAAGACCAAGGCTTCCAAACTAGACAGTGAACCTATTACACTGAAAGAGGGTGACCTCTACGACATCAGCATAGAGTTCGTGAGGTCACCAGGGAAGCACTCCATGAAGTGATGTTGAAGCAGCAGAATGTGTTTGGGGCCCTCAGGGCCCAGCTGTAGGAACTTCAGGTGTGGCCCCCACAAGAGGGAACAGTAGCCACCTACGGTGTCATAGGTACATCGACAACGGAGCAGTTACTGCGAGCCAAAATGGCTAACACCATTGTGTTGCCGAAAGGAGCACTAACAACGGAAAGCACGGAGGATAGAGCCATAGTGGGCCAGATCAAGGAACTTGGCCTAAACTTGGCTGCCCTTCTGCGGGATAAATTATACTAGCTATAGGACGGAGCTACAGCAAAACTCCACGCTAGGGAAGGACACGCAGTACAAATGCTCATCAAACAAAGAATCAACATCAAGCAGCTTAGTCTACAACGCGATGAAGTGATGCGCAGAATCAATAGCTAGAGAAAATGGTAGAGGAATCATGTCGTCGTGTTCCAGAGCTAGAAATTGTGACAGGCCTCCCATTTGGAGTGTGAATTCACAGATTGGCCAGTGGATTCCACGAGGCAAAGGAGGAAGCAACGAGGATATAACTGGACCTCAACTTTTAGATTGTCGAACTACGATTAAAGGCGCAGTCATCCATGCCCCCAGAAGTTAGGGAATAGTGCGCTGGCACTATCCAAAAAGGGCTGGAGGAAATAAGACAGGCAGTGCAGAACTGTACTACTATGTTGGAAGAATCCTTCGAAGTCCTCGCTTCCTTACAGAAGGACCCCACCATACAGCGCCTGGAAACAAAAGTGCGGGAGCTTCAAGTGCAATATGACAGTGTGTGCGGAACGACGCAGACAATTTTCCTAACCCAACGGCTAGCGAACCTACAACAGGTGAAGGCATTGAAGGAACAGGTGGATGTCACGTGAAATAAAAAGGCAGTACTTAAAGCATGCATGCAGACTTGGATTGATGAGGCATTCCTCATCACTGCTGATATCGAATGAAAGCTTGCACAAATGAAGATAACGCATGCCTTAAGACGGGTATTTTCCCCTGACAGCAAGCATTCGGCCAAAAGAGTAGAGCAGATCCAGCAGATGGCAGAATAGTGCACTACGGACCTTCGCGCAGCACAGGCACAGTTGGAGGGGCTCCGTGCCAAGATCGCCGCACCAACAAAGTGACTCAGGACGACTCACGATGATTGTGTTAGGGGCCTGTTGGGCATGGGATCCCCCGCAACATGTTTTTGGGGATAAAAGCCCAAGTTTTGGTCAATTATACTGTAAGACTCCGCAAATTGCAGGCGCGAAGCGCGAAGTCTAGGATGAGTCATAAGGTTGTCCACCCTAAAATACTGTAATTTAATGTAAATTTGTGTTGGCCTACCCATGGTCTGCCAACCATGGGATTGTATGAATAGAGAAAGGCTCTAAGTGTAAAGGGGAGTACGAATAGATAGAATAGTGAAGGCATGGTTTAGAGTTAGAGTTGGATCTAAAGTGTATTGGGTCATAGTAGTAGGAAGAGGCTCTACAACTGAGTGTGCAAAGGCCTAGAAGAGTTCGTAGCTGAGTGTGCAGACCCCTGTAGCTGAGTGCACAGGGCGGAGTCGGGTCTGTACTTGGGATTGAAAGTTAATAAAGAGAAGTTCACTCTGTGAATCTGTTCTTGAATCCATATTTTTATGTTATGCATTGCTTTTACTCTGTTTACTTACTGCACGCAACTAATAAATACTTGTATGAATGCTTATATATGAAAATAATCTAAGTAATCAGCTAACAGAGCCTAATTAAGGAAGACTTGGGTAAATAACATGGGTTGCGCTGCAGCTAGAACTGCATGAAGACAGTATCGCAGGGCCCTCAATGCTCGCTGATGTGCGTAGCACAATAAGTGCGAAGGTTGGACCACATACCAATCACCTCCTATCAAACATCCCCAGGGTGTAGAAACTTGGTTCTAGCACCCTCCCATACTACTTCGGGTGAGACCTCAGTCAGCACTCCGTGGACTATTACCGAAAGGGCCAGTAGTACTAGGATATTCTTGGCTAAATCACTTCTGAACTTGGGTCAGGCCCCACTAAGCCAACAGAGTGCATGTTGCACCCATTGTTGTTCCTGTTCCTACTGCAACTCATTTGTTTGTCTGTGCGGCTTCATGTTCTTCCTTGATTTAATGCTTCAGCACATGCAACTCCTTCTTTGCTCCATTCATTGTCTTGGCACAATCTTCATGTCGCGTCGTCACCTCATAGCCTGAGTCTCCAAAGCTTCTTTCATCATTAGTGGATTTTCTTGAGCTTGCAACTTTGTTCCACCTCTGTGTTTTCAACAACCTTCCTCTTGCATTCATTGCATTCGTTGCACTCATTGTATTCACTGCATTCGTTGCATTCACTACATTCATTGCATTCGATATGCTTCCTTCAGTTGTTGTTAATGATGCTTCTCACTGTGATGTTGTTTTTGTCATATCTTGATGTCCTTGTCTATGAACAACTTGATATCTTCGTGAGTAGGCAAGCTCATAGAAATTTGATCAACTGCATCTCCAGGTGTGCTCTGAACGGTGTCTTCGACTCTTCTCTCTTGGAAATCATTATGCTTGCACTATTGAGGGACAAATGAGAACTTGCAATACCTGGAGACATGGCAACACTCATGGCAAGCAATCCGTCAGTTGAAAACCAAAATGAACTTGAGAATTGACTTGCAACATACCTGTGTGACTGATCATGAAGGTTGCGCACTTTCGGTCGAGACGTCGACAGACTAACTGCGCAAGGCACAGTCTGGGTTGTTGGGATACTGACTGACTACTGCGACTGCACAATGCATAGTCCAGTCTGGTTGTTGACTGTTGGGATTGTGCAATGTGCAATCTCAGCTGGCAATGCTTGCAGGTTTAGTGACTTCATTGTGCAATTTTCTGGGGCAACAGTCACTATCCCTCATAAATGCACAAAACAGTCCTAGAGGAGAGTGCCTGGGCAGAAATGCGCATTTCTAGAGAGGAAGGCAAAGCCTTCCCTCTCAGGATTGCACAATGTTATCTAGTGAGGCAGAGTCCGCACTAAGGTTGCCCAGACTCGTTGACGGGAAATTGGACACGAATGTGAATGTGAATGCATGGTGATACTAAGTGTAAGCATAAGTGAATGATCATGCATGTAAACGGTGAATGACGGATTTCAAAAATGGAACAACATGCATGTAGGTGAGGCGAGTCGCTGAATCAACGACCGTTCGTGAAAAACAATTTCATGCATGTGACAGCAATGAGATGGCAACAAAAACTGAAATAGTTCTAAGACAAGCTAATATACATGTAAATGACAACAAGCATTCAAAGAAATCAAGCAAATAATACTCATACAAGAAAAACACAAAAAAGCGATAGAAATGCAACACAAGTCATGGAAAGCAGGCTTACCCCAAAAAAACTAAGTTGAATGTGCCTATAACTCCTATATGTGATGTGGGATGTCAGAGTTGCAAGGTTGGTGTGAGGAATGAGCTTTACAGTGTCTGGTTAATGAGTTTTGATAAAATCGAGGTTGTGATGTGCATGCCACAATTCTAAGGAAAGCGACACTTGGTGGGAAGTTTTTGAAGTGATCCTTGCATGTAACCTCCAACTACCCAAAAATAGATCCCTGAAATAAGGGATGCCTTTGCATGTTTCCTTGGGAGAAGCAACCCATGCATGAAATTCTATTTTGCTTGGTCCCGAAGGGAACCAGTCAACTCAGTTTCACATGCAAGAGGTTGTTCAACTACTGGGAGAAAATGTGCTTTTCTGGCTGGGAGCAGGGATGGTTGCCCAGGAGATTTGCGCAATTTCTTGGCAGAGCAGCTATCTGTTGCCCAGATTTGCCCAAATTCTGGGCTGAGCAGCCCTTCTAGGGAAAATTGTGCAATTTTCACTATGAGCATTAATTGCCAAAATTGCGCAATTCTGGAGCCCAGCAAACTGCCAGTCAGGATTGCGCAATTTTTGGAGGGAAGGTTGGATGCCCTCCAGAATTGCGCAATTTCTTGGGGAAGCTTCACAACTTATAGCTAGACCAAGTCCAAGTGATTAGCCTATGAGGGGAATGCATCAAATTGTGATCGACAGACTGCCTTTGTGCAAGCAAAACACTGAATCTTGTGAACTTGACGAAGCAAGGCAACCTACTGTGAAAATTTGGAAGGGAGGCTCCAAAACGAAGCTAAGGAAAAATTTTGGTGGGTGGTTGTAGCCGCTACAATAGGCCACAACATGTCATCCATTAGCCTCATAAAAGTAGCGGGGGCATTTTTCAACCCGAAGGGAATAACCAACCATTCGAAAAGACCTTCCTTGGATTTAACGATGGTCTTCCATACATCTACGAGCTTTATTGGAACCTGGTGATAACCAGACTTCATATTGATCTTGCTAAAATACTTGGCCCCTTGAGTTGGTCCAACAGCTCATCAATCTATGGCATTGGATACCTGTTCCTTATATTGATTTTGTTTAATGCCTGATAATCAATGCAGAGCCTCCATGTCACATTCTTCTTCTATAAAAGTACAATCGGGCTCCCACAAGACGAGGAACTTGGTCTGATGTGCCCTTTTGCATCTACTCCTATATTTGTTGCTTGATCTCTTCACTTTCCAGAATGGAGTGGTGATATATCAGCCCGTTGGGTAGAGGTTCTCCGGGATTCAGATCAATTGAATGCCTGACATGACAATGCAAGGGTACCCCTGTGGATGAGGAGAAGATGTCCATGTATTCTTCTACGACTGTATCCACCTACTTCTGCTGCTTGGAGGCACCCTTCCTAGGGGCCATGGATGTGGCCACAACCTTCCCCTTACTTTGTGAGTGAATCAGAAAGAAAACAAATTTCCTAATCTGGGAGATGACCTTACTGCATTACTTAGAAGAGATCAAAGAGATGGCAGTAGGTGGGGCTACCTTCGGTATCCCATATAACTTAATACCCAAATAAATAATAACAGGCAAGGTATAGACTCATATACAACTTGTTTCTTCCACAAGTATGGTTATGCTAATAATACATCACAAACTTCAAGAGGAGCGACATCACATAGTACCTCATCTGTGAAGGGCTTGATGTTGTAAGGAAGGTGGCACTATTGGTTGACACAGAGATATTGTCCTTGGTGAAGTCACCCAATGGTGTACGACTGCATATGTGTTGTATTCAGTAGGCACAACCACTTCACGACCTCTGTTGAAATGAGGTTCTTTTGGCTCTAGCTGTCGACAATGAACGGTAGCGGAGAACCCTTCACCCACATTTGTGAATGGAATAGGTGTTCCCCCTCTTCTAGATCTTCAGGCTCAATCTTCTGGATCTTGGTGGTGGCCACAGTGGCACTAGGCTCCGCATCAATGATCTGCTTCCCTTTGTCATTCCCCTTGTCAGGTTCTAACTCGAAGTTGGAACATATGTCAAACTCATAAGCCTTCATCTTGGCCACTAGTGATTGCTTGTCCTGACACTCACTTGTGTTGTGAGTGGAGCTCTTATGGAAATCACACCACTTTCCTGTGTCCTTCTTTGTCTTCATGGTGTTTCTCTTTGCTTGCAGCTTCGACGGGTTATCATGGGTCACCTTGCCTGGGCTTTGCCCTTTGCTCTGCCATTTGTGGGCACCTTTTCATTGTTTCGGATTTGAAGATCCAAAGTCTCACTTTTTATGTTTAAGCTTCTGCTCAATCTTGACAGCGTATCGGTATGCCATACCGAGCGAGGGGATATCCGGGAAATCCATCTCATTCTAAATGTACCTGTGTAGGCAATCGCAGTACTTGAGCACCAAATGATTCTCAGAATCCTTAAAACCCAACTTCGTGCGAAGGGTATGAAAAAAATTGGTAAAATTCGGCATGTCTTGGTCTGTTCCCTGTCGCAATGTGGCCCAATTTATGTATTTATCCTCGTAGCTCCCTACAGGGTAGTACTGCTCCTTGATGGCTACTGAAACAAATCCCAAGTGGGTGCGACCAAAAATAGTGAGGGCATACTTTCATCCTTCTAATCGTAGTAGGTTTCCCACTAGTCCTTGACGTGGGGGGCGGCTTTGAGAAAAAAAAAAAGGTAATGTTTTCCTAGATGGAAAAATCATGAATAGAAAAAATATCCTTCTAACATATTTAACCATTTATCTACGGTGTCTAGATCTATCTGACCCTCAAATATGGGAATGTCAAAGTTAACTTGTACCTTAAAGAGTGTGGCACTTCTAGAGTAGCTGCTGGAAGTAGATGCGTCACCCTTGGGTAGCCGCTGAAGGTTCTGGGAAAAGTTTTCCATCATCACATTCCTCTGTCACTTGAGGGTCTCTTCAAGCAATATTTTGAAAGGATCTCCTGTCCCCTCGTCTTTATTTTCTTTTGCCATCGGGATTTGCGAAGCTAGTCTTGCAAAAGTTCGACCAATTCAAGCCCTAACTCCTTATATCCCGACCTCATTGGGGACATGCAAAGAAAAATAGAGAAAGAGCAGACCACTCTAATATCACTTATCTGAATTTAAACATGAACACAAAATATTACAAATATAACCATAAATACAAAGATGCAACAGAAATAACACTTCATTGTATTAATGCCAAATACTGAAATATTCTTACAAACATAACAGAAATAAGACTAGCTCAGGTGAAGTTAGCTTATCTCTGAGAAGAGGTGGCAACTACATGCCTCTGAAAACCCTATACAGCCAAAACCCTAACCCATGGAGATGTAGCGCCAAGAGTTTGTGGGCCCTGTTGGGGTTAGTTGGGTAACCAAATTCCCAGGGTCATAACTTGGTCATATTATCTCTGCATGGCACGTAAAATACCCTATTGTAAAGGTCTGTCCAAGCACTACAGGTTTTGTTGCAGGCGCTAACTATGACACAAGCCTGCAATGGACCTCAATAAAACATCGTTTAGGGGGTCAAAATTGCTCCAGAAGTTCGTGACCTGAAAAAAAATTGCTAAAAATAGTAAATGTTGAGATAAACAAGGAAACAAATGAAAACGACTTGAGGTCTAGGTGAAATAGGTGGATGGCCACCAATATCCACTTGGACCATTCCTCCCCCCTTAGGAAGCAATGGTCCCCATTGAGCGTAGAGCCTCCATGAGGTGAGGAAATTTATGTTGAACATGGTCCCTGGTTAGCCACTGGTCTTGGTGCAAGGGTTGGCTAGCTTTGACAACCCGATATAGTTGGATCTTCTACTGGCAAGTGTCCCTGACCTGAGTGTCCATAATTCGATCTGTTGTGGCCTATTCCATGTAGTCTGGGTTTAACTATGTTGGTGTGAGTTGTTCTGCAATGTCTGATGTGTCTAGTAATGGTGGGAAGTATGGCCGAAGGCTGTCCACATTGAAAACTGGGTGTCAGCCAAGGAATGGGGGAATGTTGAGCTCAAAATAATTGCCTCCCACAACCTTGGTAATGGTGCAAGGACCATATCAGAGTGGTATGAGCTTCTGATGGGCTCTGGTAAGGCATTCTTTTTGCAAACGCAACAAAACTTTGTCGCCCACCTGAAACTTGTGTGGCATGAGATGTTGATCATGTCACTGCTTGTACTTGGCATTTGACTTCTCCAAGAAGTCAGAAACTTGCTAGCTGATGTGTTGGATGCGTTCAATAAATCTGGTCGCTTTATTAGCCTCAGAAAATACCTGTCCGTGTAGTCGCGTGAGCCATGGAAACATCAATCAGACACAATGGTTGAAATCCTAGACCCACTTGAAAGGGACTATGACAAGTCAAGCTATGGAGAACTCTATTATAACTGTGCTTCACATATGGAAGACTCTCACCCAAGTTCGAGGATGTTTGGAGTTGTGCATGTGGAGTATGTCCATTATCATCCTATTGATGACCTCCATCTGACTGTCAATCTAGGGATGGAAGGCAGTCGACATTGGTGAGCTCGATGCCCAATAGTGTCCAGAGGCTTGACTAGAATTTTCTCAGGAACCTGGTATCCCGATATGATATAATGGTTTGTGGGATCCCAAAATGTACCCATACTCGTTCAAATAAGATTTTGGTAGTTTCCTCTACGGTGATACTCTTCTTACAGGCCGCTAATATAGCCATCTTAGAAAATTTGTCCACGACCATGAATACACAGTCATTACCATGCTTGGTAGAAGGGAGACCAAACATATAGTCCATGGAGATGGATTCCCACGGCTAGCTGGGAGTAGGCATAGGAGTGTAGAAGCCTTACTTCTTGATGGTTGGCTTGGCGATGGTGCAGGTAGTGCAAGATCTAATATATTTCCCAACATCTAGTCAGAGTTTGGGCCAATAGAAGTACTTTTGTAGAATAGCCACAATTTACTCCACACCGAAGTGTCCTGCGACTCGACTGTAGTGCGCCTCCCAAATCAGCTTGGCATGCTCAATTGAAGGAACACAAAGGTGGCCCATGTAGCATAATAATGCATCCTAGAGGTGGAAATCAGGAACGTGCTTTCCGTTTACTAGCATCTGGTAGGTGGAGACAAACTCTAGATCATTTTTGTATAGTTGCAGCCATCCAAAGGTCTCATGACCACAAGCGTTGAGAACAATAGTTAGTATTGCAACTGGGGGCCGACTAAGAAAATCTACAACATGATTGGGATTGCCCTTTTTGTATTTAATGTTCAAGTGGAATTGTTACAGATATATAGACCACTTCTGATGGTGATCGTTCTGCAACTTCCCCTGAACTAAAGAGGTCAGTGATCAGTGTGGATGACCGTCTCCTTCCCTAGAATGTAGTGCTTCCACTATCAGCAAGCCTGCACAATGGAATACATCTCTTTATCATAGCTGGGGTACTTTCGAATTGTATCAAAAAGTGTCTCACTATGATAGGCCACTAGATGCCCGTGCTAGGTGAGGACTACACCAATAGCATAGTCTGAGGCATCTGTCTCGATTTCAAATGGGTGTTGCAGGTCTGGCAGTGTGAGTATTGGTGCAGAGAAGAGGTAGTGCTTCAACTCAATGAATGCCTTCTATTGGAACTTGAACCAAGAAAACTTCTCTTTCGCCCCACCCTTAGTAATCTGACTCAAAGGTCAAGTATTATGGGAGAATCCCAACACAAACCTCCAATAAAAATTTGCAAGGCCCAAAAAGTTGTGAAGCTCCGTTAGAGTGGTTGGGGCTTGCCAATCCCGAATGACTTGGATCTTAGTCGAATCCACATGCACGCCATGCTCATATATGATGTAACCCAGATATTGGATATGGCTCATGCCAAGGGTGAATTTATCCAAGTTGGCACACAGTTTGTGTTGTCGAAGGGCTTAAAGGACCTGCCAAATGTGTTGTAGGTGTTCTTCCCAACTCTTGTTGAAGATGAGGATGTCATCCAGATAAACCACCACGAACGAGTTGGTGAAGGGCTGCAATATTTCATCTATTAGCCTCTTAAATGTAGCGGGGGAATTTGTTAACCTGAAGGGCATAACCAACCATTCGAAAAAGCCTTCCTTGGATTTAAAGGCAGTCTTCCATACATCTATGGGTTCTATTGGAACCTGGTTATAACCAGACTTCAAATCGATCTTAGTGAAATACTTGGCCCCCTTGAGTTGGTCCAACAACTCATCAATCTATGGGATTGGATACTTGTTCCTTATAGTGATTTTGTTTAACGCCCGATAATCAATGTAGAGCCTCCAGGTCCCATCCTTCTTCTATACAAGTACAATCGAGTTTCGACAAGGCAAGGAACTTGGTCGGATGTGCCCTTTTTGCAGCAACTCTTGGATTTGTCGTTTGACCTCTTCATTTTCCATAATGGAGCGATGATATATTGGCCCCTTGGGTAGAGGTTCTCCGGGAGTCAGATTGATTGAATGATTAACTTGCCAATGCAACGGTACCCCTGTGGGTGAGGAGAATATGTCCTTGTATTCTTCCACGACTATATCCACCTGCTTCTGCTGCTTGGAGGAACCCTTCTCGGGGGCCATGGATGTGGCCATGACCTTACCCTCACTTTAAGAGTGATTCTGAAAGAAAACAAATTTCCCAGTCTGAGAGATGACCTTACTGCATTTCTTAACAGAGATCAAAGAGATGGCAGTAGGTGGGGCTACCTCCTGTATCCTGTATAACTTAGTACCCAAAGAAATAATAACAGAGCAAGGTCTAGACTCATATACAACATGTTGCTTCCATAAGTATGGTTGTCCTAATAATACATCACAAAATTCAAGAGGAGCAACATCACGTAGTACCTCATCCGTGAAGGGATTGATGTTGTAGGGAAGGCGACACTGCTAGCTGACACAGAGATCTCGTCCTTATTGAAGCCACTTGATGGTGTATGGGTGTGTATGTGTTGTAGTTAGTAGGACTAGCCGCTTCACAACCTTTGCTGAAATGAGGTTCTTTTGGTTGCCACTGTTGACAATGAACTTCAACAGAGAACCCTTCACCCGCATTTGTGAGTGGAATAGGCACTCCCCCTCTTTTGGATCTTCAAGCTCAATCTTCTGGATCTTGGTGGTGGCCACAGTGGCACTAGGCTATGCGTCAATTATCTTCTTCCCTTTGTCATTCCCCTTGTTGGCTTCTGACTCGGAGTTAGAACTTGCGTCGAACTCAAAAGCCTTCAGCTCGGCCACCAATGACTACTTGGCCCAACACTCACTTGTGTTGTGAGTGGATCTCTTATGGAACTCATACCACTTTCACATGTCCTTATTTTTCTTCATGGTGTTGTTCTTTGCTTGTGTCTTTGACAGGTTATCTTGGGTCACCCTGCCTGGCCTTTTCCCTTTGCTCTATAGTTTTGGGGCGCCTTTCCCTTGCTTCAGATTTGCATATCCAAAGTCTAGCTTTTTCTATTTAAGCTTCCGCTCAATCTTGACAGAGTATCGGTACTCCATGTCAAGCGAGGAGATGTCTAGTAACTCCATCTTATCCTGGATGTACCTATGTAGGCAGTCGCAGTACTTGAGTACCAATTGTTTCTCAGAATCCTTGATACCCAACTTCGTGCGAAGGGTATGAAAAACATTGGTAAACTTTGGAACGTCCTGGTCCCTTCCATGTCCCGGTGTGGTCCACTTTATGTATTTATCCTCATAGCTCCCGATAGGGTAGTACTGCTCCTTGATGGCTACTGAAACAAATCCCAAGTGGTTGCGGCTGAAAATAGTGAGGGCGTACTTTCATCCTTCTATTCACAGTAGGTTTCCCATCAGTCCTTGATGTGGGGGGTGGCTTTGAGAAGAGTAAAAGTAATATTTTCCCTGCTGGAAAAATCATGAAGAGAAAAATATCCTTCTAGCAGATTCAACTATTTACCTACGGTGTCCACATCTATTTGACCCTCAAATATGGGAATTTCAAAGTTAACTTGTACCTTAAAGGGTGTGGCACTTCCAGAGTAGCTGCTGGAAGTAGATGCATCGCCCTTGGGTAGCCGCTGAAGGATCTGGGCAACATTGTCCATCATCATGTTCCTCTATCACTCGAGATCCTCTTCGAGTAAGATTTTGAAAGGATCTTCTGTCCCCTCATCTTTCTTTTCTTCCGCCATGGTAGGCCATCAAGATTTGCGAGGCTATCCTTGCAAAGGTTCAACTAGTTCAAGCCTGAACTCCTTATATCCCGACCTCGTTGGGGACATACAAAGAAAAATAGAGAAAGAGCAAACCCCTCTAATACCACTAATCCGAATTTAAACAGGAATGTAACAAATTACAAATATAACCAGAAATACAAAGATGTAGCAGAAATAACACTTCATTTCATTAATGTCAAATACTGAAATATGCTTACACAGATAATGGAAATAAGGCTAGCACGGGCGATGGTAGCTTATCTCTAAGAAGATATGTGGTGACTACATGCCTTTGAACTATGTTAAAATGAGGCTCAAGGGCATATTTATCGTTAAAAAACATGAGAAAACCCTAAACAACCCAAACCCTAACCCTAGGAGATGCAACGCTAAGAGTTTGTGGGCCCCATTGGGGTTATTTGGGCATCCAACTTCCCTGGGTCATAACTTGGTCATATTAACTCTGTTTGGCGCGTACGATACCTTGTTGGAAAGGTATCTCTGAGTACTAAAGGTTTTGTCATAGGATTTGGCCTATGATAGACCTCAAAAAAAATGTCATTTAGGGGGTCAAAATTGCTCTGAAAGTTCAGGCCCCGAAAAAATGCTATAAATAGTAAATGTTGAAATAAACAAGGAAACAAATGAAACTGATTGGAGGTCTAGGTGGAACAGGTGGATGGCCACCAATATCCACCTATATCATAAGGGCTTGATGTTGTAGGGAAGACGACGCTGCTGGTTGATGTGGAAATCTCGTCCTTGGTGAAGCCACCCGATGGTGTACAGTGGCGGATGTGATGTAGTTGGTAGGCCCAACCGCTTCATGACCACTATGGAAATAAGGTTCTTTTGGCTCTTGCTGTTGATAATGAACTGTGGTGGAGAACCCTTCACCCACATCTGTGAGTGGAAAAGGCATCCCCCCTCCTCTGGATCTTGGTGGTAGCCATGGTGGCATTAGGCTCCACATTAATGATTTACTTCCCTTTGTCATTCCCCTTGTTAGGTTCTAACTCAGATTCAGAACATGTGTTTGATTCGAAAGCCTTCAACTTGGCCACCAGTGATTGCTTGGCCCAACACTCACTTGTGTTGTGAGTGGATCTCTCATGAAACTCACACCACTTTCCTGTGTCCTTCTTTGTCTTCGCGGTGTTGTTATTTGCTTGCAACTTCAAAGGGTTGTCCTGGGTTGCCCCACCTTGGATTTTTCCCTTTCTCTGCAGTTTGGGGGTAACTTTCCTTTGTTTCAGATTCACAGATCCAAAGTCTCACTTCTTCTATTTAAACTTCTACTCAATCTTGACAGCATATCGATACGTCGTGTCGAGCGAGGAGATGTCCAGGAACTCCATCTCGCCCTGGATGCACCTGTGTAAATAGTCGCAGTACTTGAGTACCAAATTTCACTTAGAATCCTTGATACCCAACTTTGTGCAAAGGGTATAAAAAACATTGGTAAAATTTGACACGTCTTGGTTACTTCCCTGCCGCAATGTGGTCCAGTTTATGTATTTATGCTCATAGCTCCCGACAGGGTAGTACTGCTCCTTGATGGTGTCCTCGAATGAATTACAAGTGGGTGTAGCTGAAAATAGTGAGGGTGTACTTTCATCCTTCTTCTCACAGTAGGTTTCCCACTAGTCTTTGACATGGGGGGCAACTTTAAGAAGTGAAAAAGTAATATTTTCCCGACTGGAAAATTCATGAACAGAAAAATATCCTTCTAGCATATTTAACCATTTATTTACGACGTTCGCATCTATCTGGCCTTCAAATATGAGGATGTCAAAGTTAACATGTACCTTAAAGGGTGTGGCGCTTCCAGAGTAGCTGTTGAAAGGAGATGCGTCGCCTTTGGGTAGCCACTAAAGAATATGGGCAAAGTTGTCCATCATCATGTTCCTCTGTCACTCAAGGGATTCTTTGAGCAATATTTTGAAAGGATCTCCTGCTCCCTTGTCTTTCTTCTCTTCCGCAATGGGAGGTCGTCAAGATTTGTGAGGCTGGTCTTGCAAAGGTTCAACCTGTTCGAGCCCTAACTCCTTATATCTCGACCTCATTGGGGACATGCAAAGAAAAAACAAAGAAATAGAAGACCGCTCTGATACCATTGATCTAAACTTAAACAGGAATGCAAGAAATTACGGATATAACCATAAATATAGAGATGCAGTAGAAATAACACTTCATTTCATTAATATAAAATACTGAAATATGCTTACAAACAGAATGGAAATCAACTAGCTTGGGCAATGGTAGCTTATCTCTCAGAAGAGATGTGGCGACTACATGCCTTTGAACTGAATTACAATGAGGGTCAAAAGTCTATTTATTATTGAGAAACAATGGAAAACCCTGAACATCCAAAAACCTAACCGTAGGAGATGAAGCACCAAAACTATGAGCCTCGTTTGGGTAAATTGGCACATCGACTTCCTGGGGTCATATCTTTGGCATACGATCTCTGTTTGACACGCACAATAGCTCGTTAGAAATATCTATTTGAGGACTACAATGTTTGAATGGAAAAGAATAGTTGCAACCTCATGTTTACCTTGGTTTTCACTAAAAAAATGTGGGTTAGGGCCTCAAAACGACTCTAGAAGTTTAGGACATGAAAAACTACCAAAAATAGTAAATTGTGCTACAAATATAGAAATTGAAGAACTAAAACAGACAATGGTGGGGGTCCAAGTAGAATAGGCATGTGGCCACCACATCCACCTAGATAAACTACTCCTGTTGACATCAATGCCCAATGCTGGCTGACTCACCGTGGTTGGCATCAACACCAACACCATGCTCCAACACCTGTTGTTGGTTTCAAGAGTCAACTTCATATTTTGGTTTCCCTTTGTTCCATATGGAGTATGGAAAAAAAATAGGAATCTCTTGCAGTCAAAACCACTCTTAATTCTACATGTGATTAAGTAAAATGCCATCATAACACTTGATATGAGTAACGTAAATATTGTCAAAATTCTCGAGGTGAAACATTTTTAACAATACAAGCCATCACCATGGAAACTCCTTGCCATGGTTCTTATTCAAGCTCCAAGTAACATGAAACTCTCTAGAGCTAATTATAACTAAGACTTGAACAACATCGAATGGAGAAGTCCCTGTAAAGAAGTAAAATTCATAACTAATATAATTTTGTCAGTGAACATAGTCATGGTCATTACAACCATGAGGTCTCTATACCAAACCATATGCAAATGTGAGGTAAGCAAACCATATGTAAGTGCGATGTGGATAGAAGGTCATCAAATGACACAATTGTGTACCAATTAGTAACACAAGTCCAAATTGAGCTTGTAGATGATGCAATATGTTTTCTTTGACTTTTGCAACCCCACTAGCATCAACAATGAATAAAGTATACAATTTTCCACATAAATAATTATGGCACAAAATCGACCTTGTAAACACCACAAATTTTCCATCTTGACATCATACTACTACAATGAAATTTCCAATAAAATCTTTTGCAATTGTTATTCTCTTGACCTGTGAGAAGATGCCAAATACCAAATATATGAAGAAACACAACCCAGAACACAGAGCCCCAAGAGTTAGCTCAATCGATCAAATCAGTGCCTCGCCAATCAGGAGGTCACAAGGTCAATTCCCAAAACCTCTTGGGGTCAAGTCAGTAAATAGGGCGAGGGGTGTGATCCCCTTCGGGTTCGATCTACCCTAGTGTTGTACTGTGGATGTAGCGGCTACCCAGTGACCATGGGTATTCGTGAACCACACCATTCTCGTCGATCTCCCAATGGTTTAACTAGGCCCTAATGTCTTTATACCAACCTCGTTTGAGCCTTAGGTGGTTTTGGCTGGAATTTAAAGCTAGATTAGGAAGTCTATTGTCTCCTATGTTATTGAGTTTGTGCTTGTACAACAAAAGCCTAGTCATAGCTAAGCTCTCGATAGGGGAAAGACCCACTTGTATAAGTAGAATAGGATAGGTTGTGTTGCTTTTAATTTTGAGGTTATACATTATAAAATGCTTCTGGATTTGCTCAATCTTTCTCAAGGATTATTTAGAGATGCTACAACCTCAAACCTTACATCCATATAAGATAACCGGAGTGACTAAAGTTTCAAAGAGGAACTTCATTCTATCCCACATTACGAGGTTTGTCGTTTTACAATTATTTTCAAGACCAAAATAAGCTTCCATCCCCCATTAATCCTTTTCTCAATGCTATAGTTCCAATTGAGCTTGTGATGAATATCAATTCCTAGGTACTTGTAGAAGACACTTCCTCCAAGTTACTATTGTCATACATAAAATTAGCGTAAGTGTCCTTCTTGGATTCGATAATCATAACTTTTGTTTTTTTTGGGTTGTGTTATATTCTTTCCACAACTAGCCCACTTAGTTATCCGGGGGTTAGAGAGGGGGAGGTCACAGGGGGTTTGAGGGGTACTCGTAACCCCACTTTATGGGCTGCCCCGGAAAATTTTGGTTTTGGACCCTATGTTAAGTTGGGCAGACCCGCCTATGGTTTTGTGCATGATTTTCGCACATGTTTTTTGGACGCGATGGTTTTCAGTCCATGGTATTGGATGCTTCAACATGTATAAATATGTATTATAACATTGAAAGGAACATAATGAAAAATCACGCTGGTAGTCCTGGTTTTGGGATCCAAGGGAAAATCTCTATGTATATGTGTTTTATGTGTTATGCTCTCGCATTATTTTTTGTGTCACTTTTAGAGTTCGTATGCAGATAATTTATGTACGAGGTTAAAACCTACATTTGGAATCAGAGTTGTTTTGGCTTGAAAGGGACGCCTTTGTTGCTAAGGGGTTTCGCTCGAGCCTGTGGTAGACCCTGTTCAGTGGGAGATCTGCGAGATCGATTCCGGTGGTGAAAGAAGATGGCGAGTAGTGGAAAGATAGAGATCGAGAAATTTAATGGTCAAAGTTTTGAGGTGTGGAAACTCAAGATGGAGGATCTGTTCATGGATAAAGATCAGTGGATCGCAGTAGATCTAGGTACTAAACCAACAAGAGTGTCTGATGAAGAATGGAAGAAGTTGGATCGGAAGGCAAAGAGCACAATACGATTGTGTGTCTTAGATTCAACATTCTTGAATGTATTAGGGGAAGCTACGGCGAAGGCTTTGTGGGACAAGTTAGGGACTTTGTACCAATCTAAGTCTCTGGTGAATAAATTGTTCCTACGGAAAAAGTTGTATAACCTGAGGATGAAATATGGAGACTCGATGACAAAGAATCTGAATGCATTTAATATTGTGGTAAGTCAGTTAACATCTGTTGATATTAAAATTTCAAATGAAGATAAGTGCATCAGTTTGTTGTGTTCTCTACCAGATTCATGGGATAGTATGGTTATTGCAATAGGTAGCAATGCAACTGCCTTGCAGTTTGATGAAATAGTATCATCCTTGCTGATGGAGGAGATGAGACGGAAAAATATGGAGAGCCAGAATGGTTATGCCTTGTTTGTACGAGGATGGTTCCAGAACAGAAACAAAAATGAGTCATCGAGTGGGAGATCTAAATCTCCAGGAAAACCTGTAAAGGCAGTGTGCTGGAAATGCAGAAAGGAAGGGCACTACAAAAGGGACTGTAAATCTAAAGTTCTTAATAAAGGAAAGGGATCTGATGATGCTCCTTCTGCAGAGGTGAAAACCACCTCAGATGAAGGTGGGGACGTGTACTTGGCTTCTTCAAGTACACATGTAGATCATGAGGCATGGTTGATTGACTCAGGTGCATCCTTTCACTTCACTCCCCATAGAGAGTGGTTATGCGAGTATGAGAAATACGATGGTGATGATGTCTTCTTAGGGGATGATAGGAAGGCTAGAATCATTAGTTGCGGAAAAGCAAAGTTGAAGTTGCAAGGTGGAAGGGTTAGAACACTTCTGGGTGTTCTACATATTCCTGCATTAGCCAAAAATCTAATTTTTGTAAACAAGCTGGATCATGTAGGTGTAAAAACAGTGTTCGAGAAGGATACCTACAAGATGGTTCGGGGAGCACTGGTATTGACGTGGGGAGTTCGGATTGGAACTCTGTATAAGCTACAAGGTAGCACTGTTGTTGATGGGTGCAATAGTTTTTTGGTTCCTGAAAGTGGAGCAGAAAATCTATTGGTCTTTGGAGAGAAGACCATGTTGTGGCATCAAAGACTTCGACATATTGGAGAGAAGGGTCTTCGAATACTTCATGATAAAGGTATGGTAGAAAGTATGAGTAATAGCTCTCTGGATTTTGATTTCTGTGAAAATTGTGTATATGGGAAGCAGAATCAGGTGAGTTTCCCCTCTGGTGGTAAGAGGGTGAAACATATATTAGAGCTTGTGCACAATGATGCATTTGGACCTATGAAGGTTCCATCACTGGGTAAGTCTGTGTACTATGTATCATTTATAGATGACTTCTCAAGGAATACATGGATATATTTCCTTAAGAAGAAATATGAAGTCTTTGAGAAGTTTAAAGAATTTAAGGCTCTGATGGAAAACCAGACAGAGAAGAAGATAAAGGTGTTGAGGACAGATAACAGTGGAGAGTTTTGCAGTAAGGAATTTGAAGAATTATGTAAGAAGTGTGATATAGCACAACAGAAGACTATTGCATATACACCTCAACAAAATGGAGTTGCAGAAAGAATGAACAAGATGTTGACGGAAAGGGCAAGAAGCATGCTCAGTGGTGTTGGGTTAGGATAAGAATTATGGGCAGAGGAAGTGGATACTACATGTTACCTGGTCAATAGGTCATCTTCATCAGCATTGGAGGATAAGACTCCACAAGAGGTATGGACTGGTAAGAAACCCTCTCTTTCACATCTGAGAGTATATGGATGTGATGCATATGTACATGTTCCAAAGGAGAAATGAACCAAGTTGGATAGTAAATATGAAAAGTGCATCTTTATTGGGTATAAGGATGGTTTAAAAGGTTATAAGCTTTGGAACCTAGTCACACGGAAGGTTGTGTACAGCCGAGATGTGGTATTCAAAGAGGTAAAAGATGTTATTAAACATGAATTCCAACTAAAGGAACCTGAGAAGATAGAGTTTGAGCTTAAGGAGGAAGAATCAGACTCTACAGCAGAGGAGGAATCAGAAGATGAAGAGCCACAAACTCCAGGTGTGAGAAGATCAGTTCGAGAAAGAAGGTAGCCGGAAAGGTATAGTCCATCTGCTTTCTGTTCCAATTTTGCTTTATTTATTACTGATGATGATCCTAGAACTGTGAAGGAAGAAGTAGATTTAGAGGATGGCAAACTCTGGAAAGAGACTATGGTTGATGAAATGGCATCTTTGCACAAAAATGAGGCTTGGGATCTGGTGGAGTTGCCACTGGAAGGAAACCCATTGGCAGCAAATGGGGGTTCAAGAAGAAGACAAATGCAGAAGGAAAGGTGGAGAAATACAAAGCTCGGTTGGTAGCAAAAGGTTATTCCCAGGTGCCGGGAATTGATTTTGGTGATATTTTTTCTCCTGTTGCCAAGGTAACTTCTATTAGATTACTTTTATCTGTTGCTGCTGCTTTTGATTTTGAGGTAGAACAGATGGATGTGAAGACAACATTTCTTCACGGGGACTTGGAAGAGGAAATCTACATGAAGCAACCTGAAGGCTTTGCGGTGAAGGGTAAGAAAGAACTAGTATGCAAGTTAAAGACGTCTCTGTATGGGTTAAAACAGTCACCAAGGATGTGGTATCAGAAATTTGATACATTTATACGGGGACTTGGCTTCACCAGAAGCAAAGCAGATCATTGTGTGTATTTTAAATTAATTGGTGACCGTGTTATTTATCTGGTCTTGTATGTGGATGATAGGTTGTTGGTTGGAAATGACAAAGAAATTATCCAGGATTTGAAGACCCAATTGTCCTCCAAATTCGACATGAAAGATCTCGGTGCTGCAAACTATATTTTGGGCATGGAAATTAAAAGAGATCGGGCAAAGAGGAAGCTCTGGTTAAACCAGAGGAAGTATGTCCAGACAATATTGCAGAGGTTTAATATGCAGGATAGTAAACCGGTGAAGGTTCCTATTCCTGTAGGTGTGAGGTTATCTGCTGAACAGTGTCCCAAGACACAAGAAGAGGAAGAGGACATGTCCGTGTTCCATATGCAAGTGCAGTCGGTAGCTTGATGTATGCCATGGTTTGTACTAGACCAGACATTTCACATGCAGTGGGAGTATTGAGCAGGTTTATGTCAAAACCAGGGAAGGAGCACTGCGACAACAGTGAAGCGGGTTTTCAGCTAATTTGCGTGGCACTAGTGTTATGGTTGTGCCTACCAAGAGACCAGGATTGGGACATAGTGTTGGATAGTTCATGGACTTTGTTGATGCAGACTACGCTTGAGATCTCGATAAGAGAAGATCTACAAGTGGGTATGTGTTAACCTATTTGGAGGTGCGGTCAGTTGGATGAGTAAGAAACAATCTGTAGTGGCACTATCAACTACAGAGGTAGAATACATGGCAGCCACTCATGCAAGCAAGGAAGCAGTTTGGTTGCAGAGATTGTGTTCAAGTATGGGGTTAGTACAGGGAGCTATAAGGATAGACTGTGACAGCCAAAGTGCAATTTTCTTGGCAAAGAACCCTGCTTATCATTCAAAGACAAAGCACATTGATGTTCAGTATCACTTTGTGAGGGATATGATAGAAGACAAAAAGGTGTTGCTGGTAAAGGTGGACACTTTGAAGAATACTGCAGATGCATTGACAAAATCTGTGAGCTCTGAGAAGTTCTCTTGGTGTAGAGAAACAATGGGCGTTTCAAGGCTGAAAAAAATGACTAAGCTCTCCTGTGGACCCCTATGGAAAGAAAACAACAAGTGGGAGATTGTTGGGTTGTGTTATATTCTTTCCACGACTAACCAACGTAGTGAACCAGGGGGTTAGAGGGGGGGCGGAGCCCCCCTTCGTTGTGTTGATTGCGTAGCGGGGGGGTCACAGGGGGGGCGGTGGGTAGCCCCCCTCTACGGGGTTTGGGGCAGCGCCCCGAGAAATTTTTTTTTTGACCCTATATTAGGTTGGGTGAACCTACCTATGGTTTTCGGTCCATGGTTTTGGACGCGATGGTTTTTGGGTCCATGGTATTGGTGCTTCGGCATGTATAAATATGTATTGTAACATTGAAAGGAATATAATGAAAAATCAAGCTGGTAGTCTCGGTTTTGAGATCCAGTGGAAATCTCTGTGGTATATGTGTTTTATGTGTTATGCTCTCGCATTTTTATTTTTCCTGTGATTTAGAATTCGTATGCAGGTAATTTCTGTACGGGGTTAAAACCTACAGGTTAAAGAAAACCAGTGAATTTTTTTTTTCCTCTAGAAAACTGTAGTGATTTTTTAAATTGAAGAAAAGAATTTCCCAGTTTATTGGAGTAGTTATTTCCCAGTTTATTGGAGTAGGTTTTCTGTCCAATTAAAAAAAAAAGAGAAGGAAACTCAAGTAACCAGGAAAACCTAGGAGGTGAAAGCTAAAAACCCTAGAAGTTGAAAGAACCAAAACCCTTGGAGGAAAGAAATGGCCAAGATGTCGAATGCAAAGTTCGAGGTGGAGAAATTCACCGGCGATAGCAACTTTGCTCTATGGAAACTAAAAGTTAGGGATTTGCTTGTGCAACAAGCATTGCACAAAGCTTTGGACGGGGCAAAGAAGAAACCTGCTAGAGTGAAAGATTCAAACTGGGAGGACTTGGATGTTCAAGCTCTCAGTACCATCAGGTTATGCCTGGTGAATGAAGTTCTCTTCAACATTGTTGAAGAGAGTACAACTTCAGGTTTATGGGAAAAACTGGAAAAAACTATATATGACAAAGTCATTAACCAATAGAATTTATTTGAAAAGACAATTGTACAGTCTTGGAATGAAGGAGGGTTCAAAATTTGCAGAGCATTTAAATGTTTTTAATACACTTATATGCCAATTAACAGATATGCAATTTAAAATTCAAGAAGACAACAAAGCTATAACCTTCTTGTGTTCTCTGCGCGAGTCATGGGACCACTTCGTAACTTCAATCAGTTTGAGCACCTCTGATTCTTTGAAATTTGAATCAGTTGTGGGAGCTCTCTTGTCTGAAGAAGTACAAAGGAAATCCAGTATTGAAACACCAACATCAAAATCCATGATAGCTAGAGGATGGTCAAAAGAAAGAGGAGAAAAAACAAGGTTGTCTTCCATATCTAAATCAAAGGGAAAGAAGTGTAAGACAAAATGTTGGCACTGCAATAAAATTGGACACCTGAAGAAAGACTGTTGGAAACGAAAAGAGTCTGATAACTTGAAGAAGGAAGCAAATCAGGTTGATTCAGGTATGATAAACAAAGTTTTATCTACTGAAGAATTATGTATGATAGATGAAACTTCACCTGTATGTAATGTCTCTCAGGGTTTTGAAAGCTCGTTGTTAGACTCTAGTGCTTCTCATCACATGTGTCCACACAGAAATTAGTTTACTTCATATGAAGATATAAATGGTAGTTCTGTGTTTATGGGGAATAATGTATCATGTCAAACTATTGGGATGAGAAATATCAGGATTAAATTGTATGATAACACAATTAGAACATTAACTAGTGTTAGACATGTACCTGAATTGAAGAAAAATTTGATTTCTTTGCGAGTGTTGGATTCGGAAGGTTATAAGTTTACAGGGCAGAATGGAATGCTGAAAGTCTCTAAAGGTGCCCTAGTTGTTATGAAAGCACAAAAGGTCAGAAATATTTACAGACTCAAAGGAAGTACTCAGGTTAGTGAAGTAGCGATTGTGTTAGAAAAGAAGAAGAAGGTACTCGCCTTTCGCATCAGCGATTGGGTCACATGAGCGAGAAAGGTCTTCAGATACTGATGAAACGTAAATCTCTTCTGGATCTGAAATCTTTGAAGTTGGATTTCTGTAAACTTTGTGTGTATGGAAAACAGTGTAAACAGAGATTTAAAACTGGAAATCATAATAGTAAAGATATTTTAGACTATATTCATTCTGATCTGTGGGGACCATCTCTTGTTGTATCATATGGAGGTGCTCTATATTTTTTAACGTTTATTGATGATTTCTCTCGTAAAGTTTGGGTCTTTATGTTGAAAAAGAATGCTGATGTATTCAATATCTTTAAACAATTTAAAGAAATGGTAGAGAAAAGAACAGGCAAATCAATTAAATGTTTAAGAACTGATAATGGTGGTGAATTCACTTCAATAGAATTTGAACAATACTGTAAGGATAAAGGAATTGTTAGACACAAAACTACTGTTTATACTCCTCAACAAAATGGTGTTGCTGAACGTATGAATCAGACTCTTATGGAAAGAGCCAGAAGCATGATCAGCAATGCTAACTTGCAAAAGGAGTTGTGGGCAGAAGCAGTGTCCATTGCTTGTTATTTAGTTAACAAATCACCTTCAGTAGCAATTAATTGTACAATTCTTGAAGAAGTTTGGTCAGGTCAGTCTTGTGATTACTCACATTTAAGGATATTTGGTTGTGATGCTTATGCTCTTATTCCTAAAAATCAGCATTCAAAATTAGATCCAAAATCGAAATGTTATGTCTTTGTTGGGTATGACTATGCAGTGAAACGATACAGGTTGTGGGATCCTACATCGAGGAAGATAGTCATTAGTAGAGATGTAACATTTGTTGAATCTTCTTTTTTAAAATCAAATGTTGAAAGAATTTAATAGGAACAGGGATCGCCAAATCAACAAATTCAGTTAGAGGCTAGACCTTTCGATGACAGTCAAAAGGAAGAAGAGACTTCTGGAGAAAAAAGTGTTGAAGATACAAAGGAAACTACTGAAGTTTCTGAACCAGTTCAGCAACCAGACACTCTAAGAAGGTCTACAATGGAAAGGAAAACTCTCAAAAGGTATGAATATTCTGCTTCATCTTTTGCTTTGATTACTGAAGATGGGGAACCTTCTTGTTATCAGGAAGCAGTAGATGATACAGATGGTGAAAATTGGAAAACGGATATGGAAGAAGAAATGGATTCCTTGGCCAAGAACAATACCTAGGATCTTGTAGAACTTCCTGAAGGGAGAAGTGTTGTTGGATGCAAATGGGTCTTCAAACTGAAAAGGAAAGTTGATGGAAGTATCGAAAGGTATAAGGTGAGACTAGTAGCAAAAGGGTATTCTCAGGTTGAAGGTACAGACTTTCACGAGATTTTTTCACTAGTTTTAAAGTTGTTTCTATTTGTACTGTGTTGGCACTAACTGCATTACTTAACCTTGAGTCAGAACAATTAGATGTTAAAACATCTTTTCTACATGGTGATTTGAATGAAGAGTTATATATGGAACAACTAGAAGGTTTTGTACAAGGTCGCAGCAGAAGATTAGTTTGCAAGCTCAAGAAATCATTGTATGGTCTAAGGCAGTCTCCCAGACAATGGTACAAGAAGTTTGACTCCTTCATGGTGAGCCAGAACTTTATTAGAAGTGAGTATGATCATTATGTATACTTCAAAAGTTTCAATGGCATATTCATTATCTTAGATTTGTATGTTGACGATATGCTTATTGCAAGCAAAAGCATGGAAGAGATCAACAAGTTAAAGGCTCAGCTCTCTAGGACATTTGATATGAAGGATCTTGGAGCAGCAAAACATATCGTGAGTATGTGGAGAAAGTACTTGAAAAGTTTTGTATGAACAATGTGAAACTTGTTAATGTTCCATTACCTTCCCATTTTAAGCTTTCTTCGGTTTTGAGTCCTAGAACTGATGAAGAAAAGAAGTATATGTCTCATGTACCATATGAAAATGTTGTAGGCAACTTAATGTATGTGATAGTATCTACAAGACCTGACATTTCACATGTAGTTGGAGTTTTCAGTAGGTTCATGGCAAATCCAGGTGAAGAACATTGGCGAGCAGTGAAATGGGTACTTCGATATCTAAGAGGCATAAGTGACCATTGCATCATCTTTAATGGTAGTGAAGGATCAGTTTGCAAATATGTAGATGTTGATTATGCAGGTGATTTGGACAAAAGAAGATCTACTACACGTTATGTCTTTACTCTTGCAGGTGGAGCAATTAGTTGGATGTCAAAGCTTCAAGAAACAGTTGCATTGTCCACTACCGAGGCAGAATATATAGTTGCTTTAGATGCCAGTAAAGAAGCAATCTGGTTAAAGGGTCTACTTGATGAGATTGGAAGGACATAGGAGAAAGTGAATGTACTTTGTGATAGTCAGAGTGCTATTCACTTGGCTACAAATCCTGCTTATCACAACAGAACCAAGCACATTGATGTAAGGTATCATTTTCTGAGACATGTGATCGATGTTGGAAAAGTAGCTCTTCAAAAGGTCTATACAGGGGAGAATTGTGCAGACATATTCACAAAGCCAGTTATAATAGAGAAGTTGTGATGGTGTTTAGCTTCTCTTGGCTTGCAGAAGAGATGACAAATGGGCATGGGCAAGGGATTAGGAAAATTGTTGTCAAGATGGAGTTTGTAGGTAATTGACAACTAATTAATGTAAATTTGGGTTAATTGTATTAGTTATTGACAAGTTAGTTTCATCCTGAAATCAGCAGCTATGTAACTAAGGAGGCTCATATATAATATTGATGAATGCCCGAAATATTGTAAGGAGAATCATTTATTGATTGAATAGAGATTCCAATCCCTTGCCCCGTGGATGTTTCCTTAACACCTTGTTAGGGTGTTACCATGTAAATTCTGAGTCTTTACTTGTATGGTTATATTCAGTTTCATTTTTTCTTTCTTGTTAAGTAACCTCCAATAACTACATTTTTGATGGTCCTGAATCCTTTTCCACCATCAAAAACACGATTCAAACACTGTCTCTATAAGATTTTTTGAATTTTTTTTACCCGGATTCTGGCCACTTTTAACCGTCTGGGAAACTTCTCTGCCTCGGTATATGACTCCTAATGTTTATGTTGGCGATCAATATTGTGAAAAGAAGCACTTCGGAATAAATTCCATTTATTATAAAAGAGAGTTGTATCTTATATATATATATATAATATATATATATATTATATATATATTATATTATATATATATATATAGAGAGAGAGAGAGAGAGAGAGAGAGCGAGAGAGAGAGAGAGAGAGAGAGTGCTGTGTAAAGAAAGGATAGTTAGAGAAGGTTACCAAAATATTTATGTGATAAGTTATATTTCATTTCTGTTTAAAATAATAATATTTTACATTGATTATTTTTGTCTAGTTTTTGTGGCTTATTTTGGTCTAAGTATGAGGGTGATTAACACTCCTTGGGATAGTTTAATCCCCCAAAGGTGATTCTCATCATCAACTTTTGCCCAATCTCTGACTTAGTGGAGACTATACCCCACACAAACCAATTGGTTTACACCTCATGGGTATACAGAGATTTCATACTATTTATGTTGAGGGATTGATATTTGAGAAAATCAAATACTTTAGAATGTAAAGTAAAATTGATTTATTATAAATCAACCTAGATCCATCTTAACTTTGGATCTATCAAGGGCCAAGAGAGATCAAATCTCTTAAGGTGCAAACCTTTCCTCAAGCTTTGCAATAAAAAAAAGGTTCGCACCTTGAGAGGTTTGATCCCTCTAGACACTTAATAGATCTAGAGTTAATATAGATCTAAGTCAGTTTAATTATTAATAATTAATATTATTAAATTAATAAAAAAATTATTATATTTTATTTTTTGAGAAGAATTTTCAGCGTAAATCACATTTGAATGCATTTGTCGACGCGTTTCGAACCAATGAGTATGGTTCATCGTCAGGACAAGTTGAAGAATCAGATCCAGACTGCATGTTAAATAGTTAGAGCAGAACATCCAACGGCTAATCTCTGCATCTTTTAAGAAACGTTAGATCTGTCTTCAACTTCGAAACCTACAAGCGTGCCCATTCAAAACAATGAACCTTAGTAGAAGTGGCTCTTCCATGCAAGAATTCAATTGTTGAATTTAAGCTTCTATGATCCATATCAGGTTTTTTTAGAAGAATTTTCAGCGTAAATCACATTCGAATGCATTTGTCGACGCGTTTCGAACCAACGAGTGTGGTTCAATGTCAAGACAAGTTGAAGAATCAGATCCAGGCTGCATGTTAAATAGTCAGAGCATAACATCCAACGACTAATCTCTGCATCTTTTAAGAAACACCAGATCTGTCTTTAACCTCGAAACCTGCAAGCGTGCCCGTTCAAAATGATGAACCTTAGTAGAAGTGGCTCTTCCGTGCAAGGATTTAAATGTTGAATTTAAGCTTTTGTGATCCATATCAGGTTTTTTCAGAAGAATTTTCAGCGTAAATCACATTCGAATGCATTTGTCGCCGCGTTTCGAACTAACAAGTGTGGTTCATCGTCAGGACACGTTGAAGAATTAGATCCAGGCTGCATGTTAAATAGTCAGAGTAGAACATCCATTGGCTAATCTCTGCATCTTTTAAGAAACACCAGATCTGTCTTCAACTTCGAAACCTGCAAGCGTCGACAAATGCATTTGAATGTGATTTACGCTGAAAATTCTTCTCAAAAAACCTAATATGGATCACAGAAGCTTAAATTCAACTTCTTTTTTTTATTACTATTTTTTTTTAAATTTTAAGTAATCCCAGTGAGTCCAAATGTTTTAATTAATAGTTATAATTAATAATTTATTTTTTTATTAATTTTAATTTTATCTAATTTAACAAAGTTAGAATGTTTACATAACATAACCTAATAACATTTCTTGCATATTCAGTTCGAGAGAGTCCCTAGGCACAAAGACTTTTGCAATTTATTTATTTATTTTTTTTGAAAATATATATGATGAATTTTTTTAAAGAAAATTTTCAAAATTGAGCTTGATAAAGTTAGCTAAAAATAAAACCAATGCTATGGAGAGGAGGGCAAGGATTAATGAATAGGAAGAGAGAAGAAACTTGTTATTGCCTCAATCCTTTGACTTCCCAATTAGAGGATGACCAATTAGAGATGATAACAATCTCCTTGAGGTTTCTAGGGAGGATAGACCATAGATCAGGGTCTCATACTTGGAAGTTGTAGGAAATTATGGAGTTATGTTCTTTCTAACTGATCCATAGAAGGAAACCTAGAAAAATGATCCAAGCCCTAGGGTTAGAAAGGGGTGAGGAACTCCATGAAGATAACACATTGGTGATGTTGGATGGATCTTTGTTAGTTTGTCAAAAAAGTGGAGGGCATACATTGAATAAATATGGGGGAGATTTGTAATTCCTTTTGTGCTCAATTTAGAGTTGACACATGTCCCTTTCATATATATATATAAACAATATCGAGTATAATAAAAACAAAAAATGAAAATACATGTTTGGTTAGTTTTAATTAAAAGCATTATATAAGCAACAATAAGTAGAAGTAAAAATATTTCACTTTCACTCTCAATCATAAATAAAATATGTCTATGTCCATATGAAGTAACATAATTTATGAGTGTCAACAAGTTGTATAATTCTTATACCTTTAAGAAATATTTTAATACAAGACTCTAACAAACTATTTGAATATCTATGTTGACTAATTTATTTCAATATCAACTTCATATATATTTATACCAACACCGATCCATCTTAAGCACAGTCTGAAGCACAGACCTAACATGAGGTGCAAATTTATTTTAGAGTGCAAAAAACAATGTGTAATTTTTTATTGTGTAAATTGTATTTTTAAGTGCTATAGATATTACATAGCATATGCATTGAGCCATTTTATCAGCACACATTAAAATAGTTTTTTTGTTATTAATATAATTTTAATTATACATCAATATTAATTCATATTAAAATATTTTATTCATACCCACAATGGATATTTTATTCTATACAACATTAATATTTTATTTTTATTTTAAGAGGGACACGTGTCAACTCCAAGTTGAACAGGGACATACTTACACATCGTCTTCACACTGGGTTGCAGAATGAACCTTTCAGCTCAATTATTCTATACAACATTAACATATTTTCTTTCACATTTTTTTTCTATATATAGATATATCACGTGTTAAAATATTTTTGAAAAGTATAAGGTTTAAACATCTTTTTTTACTTCTAATTATTTTACATGAAATTATATTGGGTCATATGGACAACTAATTAAACATGCATACCATATTTTTTTACCTTTCCTTTTCTTTTTAGAGAATAATTTTTATTTTATTTTAAGAGGGACATGTGTCAACTCCAAGTTGAGCATGAGCATACTTACAAATCTCCTTCACACTGGGTTGTAGAATGAGGCCCTTGACTAAAAAAGGAGAGAAAGTAAAAGAAAAATATTTTAATGTTGATCATAATAAATATTTTAATAAAAGAAAAAATAGAAGTAAAAAAATTCAATAGGAATCAAAGGGAGATATGTAATTCATTTAATTCTTAATATGAAATTAATATATAATATAGAAAATATTATTATTATTATTAAAAATTAATATAACTTATAAATGAAATATTTCAATATCCATGTTAAGTAAAATAATTAAATATCAACTATGTATATATTATGCATAATTAAAAAAATAAAAATTATGTACACATTATATAAAATAATTTCATAAAGTTATATTTTTATATTTAATATGTTTTAAGTAGTTTTATTATTCTATGTTATGGTATTTTAAGGTCTATTTTTTGGTCAACTTTATTTGAAATCTAGCAAAAATAATTGAAATCATAAGTTTAAGTTGTGTAGTGTACACAATTTAAATGTTCAATTTTTTTTTTCAAGATATTGAATCCATTTATACATCAATGCAATTTAAACATGAAAAATTACACAAAATATATTGTATATATTTTTTAGAGGGATTACATCTATAAAAATGTAAACTTTTATTCAAATTTAACACTCTCAATTTTTTTTTTACACCTAAACAAATTTAGTCCCTCTCAACTCTTTACTGAATTCATTTTAATTCATAGTTAAAATAGATCTATGCTAATATAATTTTGAAATTTAAAACATATATAAAATTTTGAAAGGTTATTATTATTGGGCATGCGTGATGTTTGCAACGACATAAGACATTAATTACTTAATTATGGTCGTATAGCCATATAACTTCGTCCCTTGTAGATTGAACATTGTTCTTTTAAGGTAACTGGTGTGTTGAAACTTCCCATTAAACTCTTGTATCTGCAAGAGGGCGCAAATAGGGTGCAAATGGCATTTTAAGAGACAAATCATTTTTTCATTATTATGTAAAATTAGCAATTGCCCCAAAAGGTGCAAAGAAAAGTTGTTAGGTTTGTCAATTTGTAAGCGTTGTATGAGAAAAACATGTACAACTAGACATTGGAGATGTCTGCACCAAATTTACTCGCCCATTTCTGGGCCTGATAATAATCATATAGCTTTATCCCTTTGGGGATTGGATATGTTCTCTTCAACATTGTTGATATGTATCATGTTCACCATAGGAAACATCAAGAATATGCATCCCATTACATATCCAAATTCCAAGGCAAGCATTCAAGGCTTCAACAACTTCTTGTTGATGTGACCCTTGACTGCTTAATGACGCTCTTTGTTGTTGCTTATTATGATTGATAATGGCAGGCCATGTGCAATCAAACTAGAGAATAATAATGCACTGAATGATGTCACCTCAAATATCAAAAGGTTCTTAACAATGTCCTCACCTGCATCACAAGCGCCACTGTCTTATAAGATCCTTTGCCCAAGGGTTGTCAATGACAACCCAACATATATTGCAACTGTGAACAACAATTTCACATTCACCAGATTATCCAAGGTTGTAACATGCACACTTTTTGTGCTTTTGCTCATAGCCCTATCAATCTCATCTATAGGCACCTTGGAACCTATGTTACCAGAAACGGGAAAAGGAAAACGGGACGAGAAACAGAGTTTGCAGGTTTCGTGTATAAGAAACGAGGAGAGAGAAAAAACAAGATTAAAGGTTAACAATATAAAACACAACATTAATCATAAAAATCTAATGTTTCCACATGTGAAGTTCTAAAGAAACATTTATAAAGAGTGATTTACTTTTAATAAAGATGTCATAATTTGCCAAATCCAAAAATTTAGCCAATCACTAATTCCAAAAAAATAGCAAACATTTATGAGAATAAGAGATTTGAAATATAAATAATTGAATGTGTCTCTAAAGCCACTTCTAGCAATTCATATGCAAAAGACAAATAAACTTAATAATCTATATTGTCAAGCTCATTTTCTAGAATAGTTGTTGAGCTTGACCCAATTCCAAAAGCATTATTATGGTCAGTATACTTCTTGATACTATCAAGCATGTCTTCAGCATTGCCTTGTATCACCTCAAGTGGAGGCTCATCATCTCCATCATCTTGTGAACCACCATAATCCCACATTCTAGTGGGTCTAGTTTTATACTCTAGTTGTTGTCGAGACAACAAGCGCAGATTTGAGTGTACGAACACCAAATCTTGTGCCTTTTTTGTACCTAGGCGATTCCTCTTTGATGAATGTATAAAGGCATATTCACTCCAGTTTCTTTCACGTGCATATGAACTGGTAACTTGTAAAACAAGATTAACATTATTTTAACAATAGACATTTGAAATCTTAAAAGGAAAATAATAAAAAATGAACATTAGACTTAATTTCTTAAATATTAAATCAACACATTAAAGGTATTCGTTATTGATCATACATGTGAAAGAAAATGGATATCCAAACTATGAAGCAGGGAGTCCTTGTAACATATTGCATCCAAAATTCTATGGGTCAAAGTTGTTCTCTATTGTATGCACAATCTTTATGTACAAAGTGGTCTTCTGATCTCAAGTACTTCTCAACTCAAGTCGTAAAGTAGTGTGATCCCGACGATCGTAACACCTACTTATAAAAGCGTTCCAATTTTGCATCACCTCCACATCTGTAGACGATTTCTTGTGAAACCATCTAGGATTGAGTAAGAATGCAATTGAATGAAGAGAGCTATGAAGCATTTTCCACCTTGTCAAACTAAGTTCCCACACTTCATTTCTAGTGTCTTTGTCAATAATAGAATTTTCATCTTCCATTATATCAAGAAGTTTCTCTCTCGTTTGATCCATACTCTCAAAAACATCCCCTAAGCATGGTTGATCACTATCAAATATGCGAAGGGTGGAAACAATAGGTGTGATCAAGGTGACAATATCCTCCACTCTCCTCCAAAAATCCTCTGAAAGAATCCCAATAATAATGTCCTTAACTTTTGGGCCATCTCCAATATGAAAACCCTTCCATCTCTGCCAATCCATTGATACCACCATCTCTCTCAAATATTGATGCATTTTAATAAGGCGTTGAAGCATGATGAATGCAGATGCAAATCTAGTCTCAGTGCATCGAAGAAGTTGAAGATTTGCATATTTCCTACAAATTGCTATGCATGATACATGATTAACAATAAAATTTTGCAGCATATTTGCTTCATTTATAGTTTTCCCAACCCATGCAATGTTATTAATATCTTTCAGGAGAAAATTCATGTAGTGCCTAGAACAAGGAGTCCAAAAAATTGTTGGATATTCATCCTCAATTAACCCCCCAGTAAGGACATTATTTGAGACACTATCTGTAATAATTTGGACCACATTTTCTCTTCCAACCTCCTCTATTGCCTCTTTGAAGAGACCCATTAGGTATGAACCATATTTTGTCTTTCTTGTGGTATCATGGGAGTTTAAGAACATAACTCTTTTTAGGTAAGATACCAAAATATTGGTAAGGGGATGATGGTTGACATCTGTCCAACCATCTGAGACAATGGAGACCCCAAATTATTTCCAACTATCTTTAATATCATGAAGTCTAGCTTCAACCCGAGCCCTCCCTTCAGATAACATTATTTTCCTCATTTTTTCATAACTAGGAGGCGTGTAACCTTTAGGAACAACATTTAAAGTTGTGACATTTGAGAAAAAAAATCACCCAATGGATGCATCGATATTTTCCCTCCCTTTTACATCCCATAAATTTTCAAGGTGGGAAACTGAAACTTGATGTTGAGAATAAGAGTGTTGACCACCAACTGCTAATCCTCTAGGATTGTTGTTGGTTTGAGTTGAACCTTCAAAAATATGTCTCAATTTTTCAAGTTCATTAAATTCTTTATGTAAATATTCTCTCTGTTTTGGGTACACTCATACATATAATTGTTTGTTTTTTCCCCATCCCATGTAAATGCCATCGAACTCTTGCTACACTCCCTGATTTCTGTGTTTTACAATACGGGAAAAATCAAGACTTTGAACCGCTTGATCCACTTGCTCCTCCACTATAAGATTTAGTGCATTTCACGGCCGCCCATAACCTAGCTTCAAAGGCCTTTTTTGCTTCTTGATATTCTTTGCTTTTGACTTTTTTTTATACTCTTGTGGAAGACATTTGTTGGGAAAGGGGTGGTCTACATTGTGAAGCTGGTGAACTTTCTTCCATTGTAATGACAAATGAGTGGAATAAAGAATAGATAATTCTCTTCCACAACCAATTCTAATCTGCATGGTTTATATTTGAAATTTAATTAAAATACAAAAAGAAAAAAAAAATTGATACTTAATTAGAAAGTATAGTTAACAAAGAGTTTGAATAAATAAATTTATTCAGATGCATAGTTTAATGTATTGCATGAGAGACTATACACATAGAGCAACCATAATTTCATTTGATGTAAAATTAAATTCAAAACGGTTAAATTTCATTACCATACTTAAATTTTACAATGTTATATGTAATAAGTGTAATTCTATTAATTATTTTTAGCTTCAAGATTAAAAAAAAAAACAAACAAACAAACATAAAATTCCATTAGTGGTACAAAAATATATATATATATTTAGTGCCTATTATTCAATTATTGTCCACTTTAATGTTTTTTCTATTATTGCTATTTGATCTTTATAGCTGGAAAAAGTAGTCCTACCAAATTTTAACATAAATTTGAAACATAAACATTAATTAAGTAATTAACAATTGTGAAGGCTAAATTTATGTGCATTTGAAAAAACAATACTATCCCAATGAGTTAAATTAAAGTAATTTTGTGAAAACTGAAAAATCTATAACTATCCATACAACTAAAACTAGAGAAATTGTAAATGATAAATACTTAAGTACTTAAAAAAATAAACTAGAACAATTGTGAACACTTAAATTTTTACATCACTTGTAGATAAGTGCTTGTACCAAAAGTAAGTGATAAGTGCTTGTACCAGAAGCATATGCCAGAAGCATTTGAGTGTAATAACAATAAAAAAAAGTATAAAATTGTTTTACAGAATCTCGTACAAAGCATAAGGCAAATCAAATAAATCTATCTTAACTTGATGGAAATAAAAGAAAGTGGCCCTTACATGTTGAATATGTGATTACACTATTTACGAGATTACTATTTATTAAATTATAAAAAGAAAGAAATTATATTGTTACAAATGACCTGGTCAAACATCAAGAATATAACTAGAGAGCACCTAGGACGATGCAATATTTCTTCTAACACTTTGGAGACATTACATTCATTTATATTATTTTCTAACCAATGAATCATTTGTTTTCAATAAAACTAAAAAAAAATGCATCAAACAACACATTCATTATATTATTTGGTAGTTATTTTCTAACAAATGAATCATTTGTTTTCAATAAAACCAAAAAATAATTGCATTAGACAACACATTCATTTATATTATTTTCTAACAAATGAGTCATTTGTTTTCAATAAAAGGAAAAAAATAATTACATCAGACAACGCATTCATTTATATTATTTTCTAACAAATGAATCATTTGTTTTCAATAAAACAAAAAATTAATTGTATGAGACATCACCGAAATTTTTTTTGTTCCTAAGTGTTTAAAAAGGCATAAATCCAAGAGGCAATTGGATTACATGGCATATTATGATTGGCAAGGAAGTAGTCTTCGCCCAAGAATAGTCATAGTGATCAATTTGGAGTATTTGCAAGGCAATCCTAAATTGAAAAAGGTGTTTGATTGATTGGCAAACTATCATGGTGAAGTGAACAATGAAGTGATAGAGTGGTGGTTTTGGCTTTTTTGGAAATGATTCTGTGAGCGCTAATTGTTGGTTTTAATGAAAAGTGAGAATACTTTTCTGGAGAATATCCAGGAAGTGAATTTTATTCTTGTTGTCTCGGTACTGGAGTCTACCACCAAGGATTTGAAGCTCTAATGAATTTGGGAATGAGATTGAGGATTTTGAAAAGACAAGAAAATTCAGCCTAGATCTGTAATTAAAATTTTTTAATTAATACAAATTTACACAATTTGTCTATATATACAAGTTAAATAAATACTCAACAACTGATTCATATTGTTTCGGGGAAAAATGGAAAGGTTTAGGGATTTCTTTGATCAAGGCTTGGTTCCGAAGAAGAATAGATAGACATTGTTTCATATATATATATATATATATATTCAGATTAATCAAGTGTCATTGTCATTTAAAAATGAAGAAGGAAATAGAGCCAAGCTCAAATAAATTTGTACTTGATATTTATTTGTCCGAGGAGATGTCGAAAATGAAAATGATACTGATTGTCAAACCCATTTAAAATAATAGCATAGATGCATTGGAGTGAATTTGTTGATTGGAGTGAACTTTTGAAAATCATAATTTCTTTTAGTTTTATAGATATTGCATAATAGTTTTAAAAAATATTAAAAGTTACATTTGATTAATAATTTTGTTTTTTTTTTATTAATTTTAAGATTTTTTAATATAATTGATATCAAAAGGTTTTTATTAAAATTTATTTAAAAATATATAAGGACAAAAAGAATTAAGGTTTCTAAACATTTTATTAATGTTTTATAAAGATTTTGAGTTTTTTTTACTTAGCGACTCTTATATATTAAAAATAAAAAAAGGTTTATTTTGGACACACAAAGCCATGTATTCTTTCTCTTTTGAAGACTTTAAGTAGGGAGACGAATTCTTTTCTCTTTTGAAGACTTTAAGTAGGGAGACTAATTCTTTTCTCTTTTGAGTGGGGAGACCAATTTTAAATGATAAAAGGGGAAAAAATAAGGGAGGAAGCTGGGGCAGCAAAAAAATTATGTGTTTTTAGCACAAAGCAAGGAAAAGAAGGAAATTCATTAGGGTAAAAAAAAACAAAAAACAAAAAAACAAAAAAACAAAAAAAAAAAGAAAAAGAAAAAAGATTCACTGACACCATTTCACAAAAGATGGTTTACCATGATATTAATGCTTGTGACTCCCTACTTTTTATCCTTGAAATGTCACCTAATGCATATATGTGAGAGTTAGCTTTTGAACCAAAAAATAACATCAAGGCTAACTAATCTAAATGGAGTACATAAAATCATTAATAAAAAAAATATATCACTATTTGCATAATAAGGGGTGCTAAAATGATGGAGGTTATGTAATGTCCCAAACACAAATTTACAACAATAAACAAAGATATATAAAAGCAAACAACAAACATAAATGCAACATTGTAAATACACCTCAAAACAGCAGGAAAATAGAGTCGAGTAGCTCATCCATTTTATTAATAATTGATTCCCGAAACAACTGATTCATACTTTTGATATGGTGTTTACATGATTTTTTCTATCTCTGCACCACAATACACTTATGGACATAGGTCATAGGTTTTTTTTATACTCTCTGCAGCACAATACGCATAGAAGGAAACTGATGCAGTGTTGTATATATGTCTGCAACTAGAGTATTTCGGCGATCTGATAATAGTGAATGGCAAGGCATGGCCTTACTTGAAGGTGAAGAGAAAGAAATATCGCTTCAAAATTGTGAATGCCAACAACTCCAGGTTCTAAAGGCTAGCCTTAAGTAATGGGATGTCCATGACCCATATAGGCTCAGATTCTGCATATCTACACAGACTGGTGAGTGTCAAGGATATACTGCTCGACTGCTCTGATATTGCAGACATCATAATAGACTTCAACAATGGGAGCACCGATGGGGACGGGATTATATTGACAAACATCGCTCCATCTGTATACCTCGATGGAAAACCAATGAATAATCTGACCAGTAAAGTGATGGAATTTGTGATTGAAAAGATAGAGGTCTCTGATTCAATGGAAATTCCCCACAAGCTAGTGCCATTATATATATAATCACATAAAATGGTGAAAGACAAATTCAACAGATCTCGAAAACAGTTATTTCTGTCAATCAAGTGCAGTGAAATTGTATCTCACTTGAAGGGAACCTAGAAAATGTATCTACTTTGCTCCTAGCAGACAACTACAGTGCCATCAAGCCAGAATGATTGTCAACTAGAGCTATGGCCAGAATGATGAATCACGACTCAGTTTTGCAGGGACCAAGGCAAAATCAGATTCCTATTTAAGTTGTGTGTAACACTGTAACAACGTGATTTTTCTCAAAATTTAGAGACCATTATAGTTTTCTTTAATACTGTAAATGTGTTAGAAAACCTGCACAGATGAATCTAGCTAGTAAAGGTTGAACACACAGCTTTGCAGAGCAAAAACACTAAAAGAAAATCGAAAGAAGAAAAGAATGATTGATTAGAAAATATTTACAATGCTCATGATATAGCATTACTGGGTGAAGATCCCAAGGTAATGCACTATAGTGGTGATCAATGAGAAGACTCAACACCTACAACAAGTTCCGGAGATAACTAGTCAGTTGCGGAGTTAAAGAAGGAGCAAATCAAGGAGTAAATCATACAAAAGGAATCTTGCATGCAATCCCATGCTCTAACTAAGAGTCCGCTTGCATGCAATGTAGTGTTCTAACTGAGAGT
>APFE031118809.1:31071-80490 GCA_000404065.3 Pinus taeda | reverse complement strand
GCTTCCAACTGCTGATGCATATGGAACTTTAGACATATAATCCATGTCTTCTTGGGTCTTTGGGCACATCTCCTTACTAAGTTTGAAATGGCTAGCAAAAGGTGTACTAACTGGTTTTTCATTGTGCATATTAAATGTTTTCAACACATTTTGTATGTACTCATTCTGAGACAATGTTAATTTGTGTTTTTTCCTGTCTCTAGATATTCTCATATCAAGGATTTGTTTTGCAACTCCCAAATCCTTCATTGCAAATGAATTTGCCAATTTTCTTTTGAGCACATTTATTTCTTGCATATTAGACCTTGCGACAAGCATGTCATCTACATACAATAACAATATAATATAGCTGCCAAGATTTTGCTTTTTTAGATAAACACAATGATCAGAGTGACATCTAGTATAACCTTTTTTAGACATAAACTTGTCAAATTTTAGATACCATTGCCTTGGAGTCTGTTTTAAGCCATACAAGCTCTTCTTCAACCTACACACTAGTTTATCCTTCCCTTTTACCTCATATCCTTGTGGTTGTTGCATATATATCTCTTCCTCCAAATCCCCATGGAGAAAGGTTGTCTTTACATCTAACTGCTCAAGATGCAAATCTTCAACTGCTACTAGACTTAAAATAGTTCTGATTGAATTCATTTTAACAACAGGAGAAAATATTTCATCAAAATCTATACCTTTCTTCTGTGCAAACCCCTTCACCACAAGTCTAGCTTTGTACCTCTGTTTTCCTCCATCTTCTTCCTTCAGCCCGTAAACCCATTTATTATGCAATGTAGTTTTACCTGCAAGCAAAGTGACTAAGTCCCAAGTCTGGTTATGCATTAAGGAGTCCATCTCTTCTTCCATGGCTAGCTCCCACTTCTTCCTGCTTTCAACCTGCATTACTTCTTCATAACATTCGGGTTCACCAGAATTAGTCGATAATAAATAATATAATGAAGGAGAGTATCGTTTAGGGGGTATATTTATCCTGGTAGATCTTCTAACACCTGTAGAGCCTCTATTCTACACCTACTTATCTACCATTTTCCTCAGTCTTTCCTTATCTTTCCTTCACTTTTGCCTCATTTTCACCATAAAACCACCCAGATCATTACATTAGGTGTTATTAAGCATGATCAAGCAAGTTTTGCTAATGGATGACTATTTGTTTAGATTTTGACTTACTTGCAGAAATCCCGCAGCTATCTGATGATCCTGCAGCTATCTGAAGATCCTGCAGCCTTTTTGTTAAACGCAATGTTCCACGTGTCGGTTTGCCAGATGATCCACATGGGCACTTAGGTATCAACGTGCTCGAGGTTCCTGTCCCATTTTTCCATCCATCCACGTCATCTTTATCCACAGTCAAAGCTGGTCAAGTTACGGTCAACTCAAGGCTGTTTAACGGTGATTGTGAGCTGCTTGGTCACGTCATCTTAAACGGTGATTTGTCCACGATCTACAGGTGGCAGGAGACATGATCCAACATGGGATTCATTACCCATGACGACCGAACCACTAAACTCATCCACGCAGCCGTATGAAGTGTCAAGGGACCATAAATACGCATGATAGTTTGCTGTTTTTCAGTTAATCAGTTGTACGAGTAGGCTATCCTAGAAATCTCTATAAATAGCTGCGTCTGTGTACGCTCATTAGACTTTTATCAGTTGTAATTTATGAACCTGTGTTAAATTTAAGAGCGTTGTGAACTCTGTGTTTTTAGTGCTATCCTAGCACTCTGTTTTGTACACTTTCTGCAAATGGAGGAATAGACATAGCACTGTTTTGAAGTTTCCAGATCTTTAAGTTTTCTTGTGGCTGAATGGACAGAGGGCCCCTGCTCATTTCTGCCGCTGTAAAGTATTTTATGTGCAGTATCTCTTTATTTGCTTATTCATTTCCTTAAGCATGTATAGTTTCATTTACTTGTTTTTCCTTTCTTTCAAGCTGATCGGTGTTATTTCTTTGCAGGTTTCTTTTAGCCCAGGATTTATTTTCATGTGTGTATTTGCTTTAATGTCTAATGGTAGTTGTAGTTGGCTTGTTCATAATGCTGCCCTCTTTACTCTATTTTTCTAGACTAGTTTTAATGTAGTTTTACAAGTTGGATGCTAACTAATTTATGCTCTCTTTATCATGAATGGCTTATTTTTCAAGAGAACAGAACATTGATTAATTGCAGCTTGTATTTGAGTAGACTTGGCTTGTGATACTAACATTTTTTCCACTTGTTACACATAATCACATATGTAGGAAGCAGTATGTTGGAAAAGGCTTAGTAGTGTTACAATTTGTCAAATAGAGTAGATTAGAGTTTTTATCAATTCTTGGATTTGTCTTCAGCTACCTTCTAATCGTGTTTTATGCAATATGCGGTAGAAGCAGGGAGTTAGAAGGAGATCATCACTAACAACAATCCTTGAAGTGATTTTCTTATTTCTTTTATTTGCAGCAGTATGGATAGAGACTAATGCCATTGGATTGTGGTCATTTACTTTCAAGTCATTTTGATTTATTCATTTCTTTCAAGTTCTTTTCTCTTACAAATTCAGCAAGCAATTAGAAATCACCATCACACACACTTTCACTCATATCGAGATCACCTTTCACACACTTGCACTCATTTGTCTATAATCATCATTCCATTTTAGGAAGATAAGTTAATCATAAACAACACCCCTAAACAACAAAAGCTCTAAGAAAGTTACTTAAGTACATATAGTACACCCTCACTTCATCAGTTTACGAACCCCGGGTTGACAATTAATACTAGCAATTTAGATAACACTAAATTGACTAAACACTTGGTTAGTAACCCAACAGAGTTACTTGCATCACCTCTCTACATAGGAAGCCTTTCTCTTCTTTCGCCTTATTTATTTTTTCAATTTTTTTCACATTTTCATTTTTTCATTTTTCAAGAACTGTGCATAGGCACTTATTTATTTCAAAGGCGGAAGAGGGATCCCGACTTATTGTGAGAAGAAAAGGTTGTTCCTTCAGAGAAGTATTTTATATATACCTTTTACATGCTTGTTAAGGTTTCCCCACTCACCTTACTCTTCTTGATTGAGCTGACAAGGGTTAACCCAAAACAACCGACTAGAGTGGGTGGTACTAGTTAGCACGCAAGCGTTGTGTTTTCACCAAGTTTCACTTCGAACATAACGTATTTTCCATTGGTGTATCATTGATTGAAGAAAACAAGTTCTACATAAAGAGAGAAGACAATAAATAACCAAGTATTCATCGCTGTACAAGTCCTCTTGTACTTTACCCTGCTTGTTTCAAGAGGCTGTCACGGTTTCATGTGAAAATAACCTATGAACATAAACAAGAAAAAAAAAACAAAACACAACAAAGGGAAGAAGAAAATGCGAAAGCAAAGAAAGTAAGAAAATAAATAAAGGAAGCAAACTAACACAACAATAAAGCAAACATGCATGCAAGCAAACGAGACAAAAGAAAACACTACTCCTACTCCTAAGCTAATGACGCATGGGTCTGATCACGCGAAGTGATATTTCCAATGTAGCCACTAGCACATTGGTCGACCCATGTTGGTGAAGGCATGGTTCACGAAGAGCATAGTTAGGAAAACCAATAAACATGAAAGATATAACAATGAAGACAAACACACTTCGAGTTTAAATGCGTCCACATAAAAGAAAAAAGTGAAAGTGCATGACATGCACTTTGTGGACTTACCATGGTGCTATGATACTCTGCGTGCAGATGTTAAGCATATGCACTCTCTTGACTATGATATGCAAGAAAACACGAGAAACATAGGCAACTTACGTCGTGCAAGTGTTCTTGCTGTGTAAGATTCCTCCAATGTATGAGTGATGGGATCATGTGATTCGAGTGGAGGAAGCAAAATATGTGTGTTAGATTGATATTCAATGCATACAAATGAGTGATGAGGAGCCTTGGGTAGTTCAACAATATCCTGATCGAAAGTGAAACCAACCTCACGATAGCGAGGGCCTAACATAGCCATCAACTCGGGCTGAAGTGCCTCAACAACCTGTGGGGTTTTGACTTCATCGACAGATAGATCACCATAAAAAGGTGGCTTTGAAAGATCAACAATGATAGGAACAACATTGTGATCGAATACGGGAGTAAAAGGATCATGACAACTACGATCAGAAAAATAAATGAGTTCATCAGCATCCTCATGATCAGATAAATCAAATGGAGGGGTAGATGAGAAGCAAGAATGTTCACCCTTTGTGTTTCCGGAAATGGCAGATGAAAAATCAAGTGGATTTTGAATGAATAATTTTTCCTCTCTACTATTGAATAATGTACTGACATTGGATGTGTTCTGTGAATGATCGGAAGTAGATGCATCCTTGGATGGATTTACACAAGGAAAATTAGAGATAGCAGAATCACAAAAGATGTAAGGAAAAATCGGAGGAGGCGTGGGCAGAAGGAGGTCATCCTTCACCGTAGGTTGGTGTTCAAATCCCTAGTCATACTCATTGTAAATTACAACTTAGGTTGGTTGTGCAACATCAATTTTGTCGATGGATTTATCCTCATTAGCAACAGGTGTAGAGTACGGAACGAAAGAACATGAGACAATGCAATCCGGAGGATCAACAAAACAAAAAGATGGAGGTTGAGGTAACAAATACATGTGACAACTCGTGGGCTTCCCAACCAAATCTACACATAAATTGAGAGTGGTGACGGTGGGAGGATGTGACTGTTGAACATAAGTGTGTGCATTTTCTCCCACATCACTCTGCAGGGGTGGAGCTATCTGATGAGGGGAAGGCGGACAACCACTTGTGGGAACGACTGTATCTGCTTGCGATTGTGCATCTCCATCACCAAAGTATGTTGAGTGAGGTTTGAAATTTAACTTCATTTTGGGACAGAGTGATTTGGTAAGACAATATTCAAATTTGTCCATGAGATATTTGAACTTCATCTAGTTTTTCGGAGCTTCAAACTGGAGTAAATGGAAGTGCTACCAAAAATCCATAGGTTGTTCATGCATGGCCTTCCGTTGTTTTAAAATTTTTTTGGCAAGAGATTTAGGATCAAAACGATGGAAAACATATTTGATTAGATCACAAAAGTGCTTAAATGGGTGCTCACAATTGTGAGGCAAGTTGTGGCACCATTGTTGTGGGGATTCACGAAGTGTGGTTGCAAGCAACATGCTGATCTCTACTTCATCAAACTATTCCGCATCTTCCACGAATGCAAGGAAGTAAGGTAAGTTCTTAGGCCAGGCCACTTTGCCTTCAGCATCATATGTGATTTCATACAAGAGATCAAATAATTCCTTCATGATTTCAAAGGGATGTGCATTGGACATACATCGCAGAGGGTGAACTACAATGATATCCATGATAGATGTGCAAAGATTCAAAACAGGATGTGAGGACTCAACTTGTCATTTGGTCCTCCTTCTAGGGCCAGAAATGTTGGTGGTGTTGGATCTACCAACATGTTATGGGATCTCCCTGGTAAGAAGTCCCAACTAGACCTCAGACCATTTGGAGTAGGAGTCCCAATAGTGGGAAGTACAATATCACCTTGACTGCGGTTGCGCGTAGAGGTAAGTAAGATGTCCTTCTTGGTAGCAAGGGTGTCACCTTGAAGCAAGTCAAGGAAGGTGCATGAAAGTCTCTAACACATGGAAAGGGGGAGTGTGCCCCTTAGAAACTTGTGATAACACGAAATTTGAAAGGGAACACATGAGAAGAAAGACATCACGAGATGGAAAGAAGGATAGCTGATGATCCAAAGTGATGGGTTATACCAGCAACATGCTTCGATAAGATTCATACAAACACATATGGAATATCCCATACATACATGCGTAGATAACAACTACATACATCATTAAAGTAACCAGGATAGCCAAACTAGAATAACAACATATGCATTAAATGTGATGGCTCTATTATATTAAAAGAGTGAAAGATCCAATCATATATACAACCATGAATTCCACTAGCCCCAATAGCGAAACATTACAGTCACTTCCGCCTGCTCCTCCAAAGAGATGTAATATCTCTACATTGTGGAGAAGCCAAGGCTCGCTACAATACACTCCAAGATTTCTCTAAGTTATCCCACATGAAGCTTGGCTCCCAAAATCCTCTACAATGAGTTATGAGGTTCTATAAATAGCAAAGGATGGGATGACCCTTGACATTCCCCTTTGTGACTCTTCACCTACCTTCATGACTCTTCAACTACTACATGACCGTTACATTCTACTATTGACACTTGGTCTTTCACTTTTACAACATGTTTACATTACAATCTACACATGTACCCATGTGAGACAAAAATAGGCTTGAGTAAGCCATGCAAAACATCACGAAGACTTGGAAAACTATGGGAATACTAACTCTTCGACATCCTCACAATGATCAATGATGGCGAACTGATTTCAAGCTTGGTAGTCTGTTATGGTGTCCGCATGCTTTGTGGTGACATCCTTTTGAAAGCGAACTCTTGCCTTAGTTGCATCTGGGTACATTGATTTGGCACCTCTATCTAACTCGTCGAATAACATGCACATCATAGTCTTAAGTGCAACCAGACCAACAACATACTAGTGCACAATGTCTGTGCTGGTGGCTACGTGCATCAACTAATCAAAGTACATGCCAAAATCCAGTCAGACTTGGTTCTTTGTCTTTTCCTCCATTAGTGTGCCAATGGATGAGATCGTATGCATGAGCACAATGACATCCATTCTCTTGAAAAACCATGCATGCAAAGCCTGTAAGTTGGTGATGAGCTGTGGGAGTTCCTCATAGTTCCGTATTTGACTCTAGATGTGCGCCTTCAACTCTACTGCCTTTGGCTTCATCATCTTTGGAAAATGCAATGAGGATCCCTTGTACCTCTTTTTCCATATCTGCATGTGATCGAAAACAATGTGTAGATCTGACAAGATGTGTGGTCTCCTAACACAACACTACTGTTAACTGTTGAGATGGACAACTAACTTATGCACAATGATGAATCTGAAGTACAACTTCCACATGAATGTCTCGAGAGATGATACTTCATCCAGTATCACCTTCCTCAACTTTTCTCTGGCAGATGTTGTAACCTACTTTCCTCCCTGCTTGGTCGCTTGTAACTCCTTAGCCATGTGCTCATTCTCAGCTATCAAGAATCTAACACTCGAGCTGGTGGCTTCGAAATGTGATTTTGTAGCATCGGCCAATGCAATGAGATGTTTGTGCAAATTGGACTGTGAAAATTTCTGAATCTTACAAACAAAAATCCTACTACAGTCACTAGTTTAGCATCTCCTACTTGATATTTCATTTAACAAGTTATTTAATTTCATAAACTATGATGAAAACAATACTGCATACTACACTTACATACAAATCATAAACTAAAGCAATAATTGAGACACACACACAAGGGACACCATTAGTTTTGGACAACACATCCCTAGAAAAACCAAACTTGGGAAAACCGATGTAGCAGATAAAGGGTTTTATATTATTAAGCAAGCAGAATCTGAGTAGAACAAGTTGCCTCTCACACTAGCTAACCTTACAGAGAAATCATGGCAACAAGAAATAAATTCAAGGGTTTACCTCGTACCTAAGCCCCGACTGATCCAATGAGTGATCTAGCACCTCCCCAACAACTACTGCACAATCCCTATGGAATCACTGTGTGGGCCTGCATATTGCCTCTAGAGGATTGCGTCACCCCTTCCGCTGGATCAATTTGCTGGATGAAGACTGTTGTTCATCCCTCCTGGCTCAAAACTTCGCTTCTCCAATGCAATCTCGGACTAAAGATGACACTCTGCACTGCCACTGTGTGAACCCCTCCTGGATTACGTCAGCTTTGCGTGAACCCCTCCTGGGTTGTGTAGGCCTCTACAATATCTTCCTGCTCATGCTGCCTCTCTACTACATACTCTTTGGCTCAGAACTTAATCTGTGATCTAAATCTCTGCCCCTCTCACTGCAACAGGTCACTAGTTTGATTCTCTCAACAAACCACGCCCTAGAAATTTGAACTGACTGATCAATATGCACACCCAGTGTATCTCCAACTGACCCTCAAGCCTCCTCTTATACTTTTCCCGTTGATGAATCAACGACAGAGATTAAGTCTCTAAACAATGACTAAGATTAAATTTGACTTGATCCTCATCGCTTAGAATCTTCTCACCCATATTTGCATTAATACCCATTAAGATTTTTATTTTCCTAAGTTTAGACTTATGAACCCCATTAAAAATATTAATTATTTTAATAAAATACAATCCGGGTGGAATTTCACCAAACGATTTCTGGGTCTTGGAGATTTTGGAGCTAGATCACATCCGATGCTACACAAAATCAATGTGGACATGATTACTCAATCTTCAAATTGTACAGGAGATACATGGACATCCAGAGTAGACACTCTGCATGACTGTACAACTATATGTTGTGACTCGTCGAAAGATATGTTGTGCATGTACGCCTCCGGATTGTCTTCAAGGATTTCAGTGTCTCCTTGATTGCTTGGGACTTGCTCTGCTTCTGAATCTTGTGGAGCCAGTGATGTGACCTCTTGGTTCTGAGCATGAGGGCAATGTCCTGATTTAGCTTGCACTGAATCATATTTGTGTCCATGTTTTATAGCATCTGTTCAATCTCCTGAGCAAAGTATTGCTCCTACGACTTCTCACCCTGTCTTCTCTATGCCAACTGCTTGGATGAGTCAATGAACTGTATGGGCGCAGTTTCATCAATATGTGCATGTTGCGCCTCTTGTTTTTCCTATTCATGCTGCTTCCTTCTCTCTTCTGCACAACTCTTGTTCTTCCCCGAGTTTCTTCTTCAACTCCTACAACTCCTCTTCAGCTTCCTCCAAATTCTACTTATTTCTTTGCCTTTACACAATCCTTTTGTTGCGCTGTCGCCTCTTAGCCTCAATATCCAAAGATTCTTTCAACAAAAGTGGATCTTCTTTGCACTTGCAGCTTTTCTCTGCCTCTGTGCTGTAAAAAACCTTCCTCTTTCCTTTGTCAAGCACAGATCTAGTGCCCTTTACTGTTGCTGATGATGTTGCTCTCTGGGATGCCACTGCCTTCTACTTTTCTAACAACTCTACAACCATGCTGATCGGTTCTTTGAGCCTGGAGGAGTGATAACAATATCTCCAAGGGTCTTCCTCCATCCAATGACATGCCCCGTGGATCCAAGGATAATGCACTCTTGCACAGTGGTATTTTACTAAGAAATGCGGGTCATACAGATTGAAACTTTTGGTGTCAAAGGTGGACCTGTTGAATTCCTCCATCTTGGCCTCAACATGCTTGAGATTCCGGATCTCATACAACCCGATCTGCAAAGGAAGAGTGAGCCAAGGTGCATTCTTCTTCCTGTGCAGTCTCACTGACAACCTTGTCGAGATGTGATATGACACTTCTTGCATGACGATATTATCCATGGAAAAATTCGATAAAACATGTGGAGCCTTCTCTGCGTTGTACATTCGGATGAAGGTACCAAGGGGTGAGGCATACCAATCTGCTATGTTGATCAATACCTCCATCGCTGCCTGCGACATGCAGGGTGGATCCTACTCAAAGAGCATCCTATATACCAAGGTGACGAAGTGGTTTGATAACTGTATGATAACTCCACAAAATTTTCATTCAGAGAACAACTTAAAATAAGTGTGCACAGAGATTTACGAAGGTGTCCATTCCCAACCCAAGCCTGGGAACTATTGACAGGCACAAACTGCATCAAGTATGTAAGCAAACAAGAATAGATTCACTTTTTGGCCTTTGGGTAGTGTTGTAGCATTTTTTGGTTTTGGTAAGTTAGAATCAATTAGTAAAAAAATGAAAATATTTTTCAAAAAATGTCAAGCTAGGATATGGATAAAAAGGATATTGAATAAAAAATGTTAAGAAATATCTTGATAACATGTCCATATCAAAGAAAATGTTAGGATAGATGCCCTAGAAAATGAAGACAAAAATAAAATGTTAGATTAGAGAGAAAAGCAAAAAGCAATAAACTCTAAAAGTGTGCAAGTCCAAGTGCCACTACTTTTAATTTATGCAAAATAATGGTTGTCTGTAGCTTTTCATAAATGCCACAACCCATGACAGTCAAATAGTTAAATCTTGATAGTTCATGCTTTAAATTTCATTTTTATAGTTAGAGAATAAAGATCTAGCCAAACTGTTTAATCTTGGCAGATCAGTAGTTAGGTAGAGAATAATAAGGAGCTCATCAGTTTAATCTGAGCTCTTGGATGTTATAAGGTTAGAATTAGATAGTTTTCTTTTCAAAAGAGAAAGGAAATAAAGGGTCTGTTAGTTTAAATGCACCCAATTAAGTGAAGAAAAAATGTCTGGGTACTAAAGGGCAGGTAGAAGAAAGGTTGCAGAAGTACAAAGTTGATTGAGGCATAATCACATTTATCATGCTTGATCAGGTGTTGCAGTGCGCAGGAACAATTATGAAGGTGAAAAGATGTTCTCAAGTTGAATTGGTTAACTTCCCTTCATTTTATTTCACCCACCACTACATACTTACTAATTTCCTCATCATCCCTTCATTTCCACCTTTTCCCTTCATTTCCACCCTTTCCCTTGGTTTCACACATTTCCTTGAAACTCATTTCCCTTTGAAAAAATCATTTTCCTCTTGTAAATTTCCTAAAACCCAAAGTCTTCTTTACCCCTCCCTTTATAAAGTTAATTGCCCAATTAACATTTTCCCGACAAAACCTTTTAACCCACCCTTGGTATGGTTAAATAAACCCCACCACAGTTAAAACCCCGGTCCCACTCCTTAAACCCATCGCAATGTGTTTAAACCCACTTTATTCATTATAATAATTACAAATCCTTTGTAATTATTCCCCGGGCCTGCTAATCTTCGCGTCTGCTCCCTCCATGCATCTCGACCACGTGATAACTGTCCGATCACCTGCTCCCAAATCTAACGATCCACAGCCATATCACGCACTCCCAATCTCCGATCTTTAAAGGCACAAGAGCACGCGAGATTCATGGTTTTGCTCAGGCCCCTTGTGGTTACGTGTCATTCCCATGTTAACTCACGTGTCCTTGGAGAAAAACCACCCCACAGCCAAAAGCGGTGTGATGAGCCTCCGAAACTGCTCCCCGCATACGAAAAAACCATCCACTGTCACTTAACCCTTCCGTGCCAAATTTTAAAAGTTAACCGTTTAAACGCCAAAACCCTCACTTTCACTCTTTTCATCCATTTACACAGTAAAACCTATATAACCTTGCTGCGCCACCCTAAGCCTCTCCAACTGATTTAACCACTTTTTACCTCTCGAAAATGCTCTGGACTCCATCCACAGACCTTTCAACTCAAATGAAACCATTGTGGCCCTCCCTGTCAAACTGTGTTTTTCTTAATAAATTGTTGTATTTTGCAGGTGATTAGCATAAGACTAGGAGACTGGATAACAGTTTTTATAGTAGTTAAAAACCTGTTGTTCCAGATTCTCGAGAAGTGAATTCAAATGATTTTCATGTACAAACAAAAATCATGTCTAAACCAAAGACAGAGCAGAAGAAATCATTTACACAGTAAATGTTAAAACAAACAATTTACACAGCTAAAAGACAAAACAAAGGAGGTATATAAAACATACAGTTAAAAGACAAACAGATGATCAATATCCAAACTACTTGATACTGAGACATGAAAAAACTAAATGATTTTTAGTTGAAATACACATTAAAAACTTGAAATGTACAGTAAAAGCAAAAGGCACAGTAAAGGATATTGACAGGTTAATAAGGTCAAAGAGTATCAAATTAAAGTGTATCATATGAAAGGTCATAAGTGAATATGACTTCCAGCGTGAAGATCAAACAGACAAGCAACTTAAAGGGAAAAATATCAAAGACCAAAGCCAACAAAACCTAAATAATAGGGACAACAAGCAGCAATTCAATAGCTATCTCTATCTTCTTGCATGAAGATATTTCCTTTTCCTAGAATAAATCCTTAAACAATTTAAGATATTTTCTTAGTTTTACTATTGTATAAATAACTCTCTTCTTGAGTTATTAAGGGTTCATTGTTCACCATTGAACTAGGTTGACCATTAAAAGAGAGTTCACACTTGAATAAGCATTTGTAAACACTTGATGTACTTGACTTTTCTGGACCCTTAATACAAAGCAAAGGATTTTGAATTCAGTTTTACACAGTTTGTGTTTCCTGTAAGTTTTTCCAGTATTACACATTATGTTTTTCTTCATATTCTTATGTCTTACAGAGATATCTAGGTAGGAATAATTGTGTCTCAATCTATTCCTATAAGCTTCTGAAGTGATAATAATTAAAGAGAATGGATTAATGAACCGTCTGTTTAATTAATTCCCTCTGAATCAATAAATCATCAACATCTTGTTGTAAGCATAAGCATATTCTATTGAACCTTCTGAACATCGGTAAGAGGTTTTCATACTTATGATTGTTTAATTTTTAGTTTGAAAATTATAATAGTCATATTATTTTTTGTTTCTGCTAATCACTATTCAAGCTTTATCACTGTGTGAAGTTTTATAACATCCCTCTACTTTGAGATTAATATTATTCAAAAGGTTAGGCATTACAATGTTATATTTATTTCATTCATTGGTCCTCCAAACTTAAACAAAAACCCTAAAACAATTATATTAGATGCTCTAGCATTGATAGCTGACCACTATTATCTCAGAGGTACAACAGGCAGATGCCAAGCTTCTGCTACTTGTTCCTTCAACCCGAGAGCCAACATTTCAGACCATTTGAAAGGTCTTCCTTCACTCGCCAGTTGATCCAACACAATCACCCAACTCTACGGGAAGGCTTCTGTTCTCTCCTGGCTGTATAAGTGGCATGAAAAAATGAACACGAGCTGATATGCCTTCCACAACATCCTTGTCTTTTACACTTGGTTGGGTGTCAATAATGTGATCCCAAATTTCAGTCTAACTCTGAGATCTAAGAAGTTTGCTTCAAGGTTTGGGTTATTTCTGATTATTTAAATTTGTTAAACACACAGAAGAATAATAGGAAAGATTACGATAACCCGTGGAATAAATTCTATTAACAAGATGTACATATTAATACATGTAATTATGACCCTTTATTTTCATCTTTCGAGAGGTTACTTGGACGCTCTCTCACCCAACTCTTCAAGATGTCTCTTGAGTTCGCACTGCTATTGGGTCTGCTGAAGGGTGTATCAATGGTGATCACCGACTGCGGCAAGTGATACATCTCCTGATATTCTTTCACCCCGAAGGTAGAAAGTTGTGTTCCACTAACACTACTTAACACCATTGTTTATGAATCAATATGCGAGACAATCCAGTGGATCTTGTTCGCGCATGGAAATGCAGGATACCTACATGCAACCTGATACAAGCCAGACTTGTGAATGTTGACATAGACCTTGCGTCTTTCAGATTCTCCTCAAATGTGCCTAAAAATGTGTCATTGGTGTCCTGACATTTCATGATATCCTTTTCTATGAGAAACTTAGCATCGTTATATATGTGTAAACTCAAAGACACTTTCTCAACTGCATCTCTAGTCGCACTCTCAATGGTGTCCTTTGACCCTACTCTCTTGGAACCCATTGTACCTATACTACTGAGAGACAGACGAACACCTTTGATACTTAGAGACAAAGAAACATTCATGGAAAGAATAATGTCAGTTGAAAACCAAAAGCAACTTGAGGACTGACATGCAACACACCTGGGTGACTGACCAGAAAGATTGCGCGATTTTCACTGGGAGGCTCGAAGACTGATTGCCAAAACTACGAAGAACACAATCCAAACTGTTAGTGGGCTGAATGGCTTCTGAAACTGCACAGAGCACTGTCGATCTTGGTCTACCGAGGACGGAAATTGCACAATGCGCAATTTCAGTCAGCAATGAATGCAATCCAAAAAATTGGATCTGTGCAATTCCGAGGATTGTGCATTGCAAGCTCGGTAAGACAAGGCCTGGGACAAGGCAGCCCAGACCCACGATGGGCGACTAAAAACATGAAAAGGCTGAATGCATGGAAAAGTTGAGTACAGATAAGAGTGAATGATCATGCATGAAAACAATGAGTGCATGATTCAGAAAATACGAAAATAAGTAAATGTCTGAAGCGAGTCGCCAACAATGACCGTTAGTGCAGAAACAATGTGATGCATGCAATAAAAATGAGATGTAATGAAAAAAGTGAAACAATGCTTCTACAAGCTAACATGAATTAAAATGACAACGTGCGTTCAACTAAAGCAAGCAAAAAACACTTACACACAAACTGAAATACGAAAAGTGACAGAAAAGTAGCAAAATACATGAAAAGCAGACTTACCTAGAAAAAGCTGAGCTGAATGTGTCAAATGCTCCTAGATGTGATGTGGGATGCCAGAGCTTCAAGATAAATGTGAGGAATGAGCTCTAAAGTGTCGAATAAATAGCTTTGATTAGATCGAGGCTTATGATGCGCATGCCACAAATCTAGGAAAAAGTGACACTTGGCAGGAGGTTTCTAAAACGAATTTTTCATGCAACCTCCAGCTACTAAAAATGGATCCCTAAAATCAATATTGCTCAGTCCTGGAGGGAACCAGTCAACTTGGAAGTAGATGCAACAACCTGCAAGCCTTGGATTGACTTTTGCGCAGTTTCTAGGCTGAGCTATTCTGGCTGCCCCTGAGGCTTTGCACAATTTCTAGGCTGAGCTAGTCTAGCCGTCCCTGAGGATTTGTGCAATTTCTAGGTTGAAGCCTTGGTTGTCAGCTAGAATTGTGCAATTTTTGAGAGCAAGCCTAGTGATGGATGCTCTGCGCAATTTACAAAGGGAAGGATGTCTGGTTGTTCTGCACATTTCTGGAGAGCAACAGGAAACCTAGATGGTTTGCGCAATTGTGGAGAGGAAGGTTGGATCCCCTCCATATTTGTGCAATTTTCCAAGTGAGGAAAACAACTAGAAAATGACCAAGCTCCAAAATTTCAGCATGCGGGTGGGAGGCAAACAGGCTGGCGAACATAAGCTAATAAGCCACTGAAATTCAACTGAAGCATAAGTACTTGGACAGTGCCAGACATGTTGCTAAGGATGGTTAGTAGGGAGGATCCAAAATGAATCTAAGGCAAAATTTTGGAGGGTGTTTGTAGCCGCCACAACACAATCCCATAACCCGTAGGGTAAGGGCTTGCTAGGAAAATTAGTTGTCCTTAGATAGATTTTTTTTAACGAGGTATAATGTGTTCCAAACAAAGATCATATGCCCAAATTATAACCCAAGGAAGTTGGCGTTTCAACTAATCCCAACAAGGCCCACAAAATTTTGGCTCTTCATCTCCTAAGGTTAGGTTTTTGGATGTTTAGTGGTTTCCATTGTTTCTTAATAATAAAAAGCCTCTGAACCTCGTTGTAACACAGTTCAGAAGCCATGTAAGCCCATGAAAATTAAAATATTTCTTCCTTAGGGCTGATTAGAGCCCCTCCTGCTCTTGCCTCCCCCAAATTTCCAATACAGTATTAAGTATATTTTAAACAGGGAATAATAACAAGGTTAGATTAGCATTAAATATTTTGCAAGATATAATATCAACTTATACTTTTTTTTTGGTTGAATTCTTTAACATTAATATATAATTGAATGCTATATTGTTTATGTATTTACTTCTTTTTCCTAGTAAAAAAGTATAAGTTACCGTGAATATGTTTTAGTTAATTAATTTATAGTCTATTTCAAATAGATAATTTATATGATATTAAATCAAGTTTTAATCTTGTTAAATAATCCGAACTTGAAAAAAAAATGATATATGACCATTGAACATGACTTGTAATTGTTATTTTTATTTAAACAAAAATTTGTAACCTATTTCAAAGTAACTAATTTGTGAGTCATATAACTTTAAACATTGTTAACAATAATCATCCTATTTTAAATAATTTTAACATATTAGTATGTTAATTGAGTGAATAATTAATTTGAATATAAGTTAGATTAGGTAAAGTAAGAGCATGGAATGATTTATAAATGTTTATATAGGAGTTTGGTTTTTAAAAAGGAAATAATAATATAATAAGAATAATATATTATTAATTATTGTTGAGGAAATTCACAAAACTAAGAATGCAGAAACTTGCATTCCATCCTACTCTCTTTTAGCATGAATGCACCTCAACATGATGTCCCTCCTGCATCGGTGTAAACTAATATAATAATAATATAATAAAATATAATTATTATATTATTATATTATTGAGGAAATTCCAAATAGAATGGGAAACTTGCATTCCATTCCTACTCTCTTTTAGCATTAATGCACATTCAACATGATTGTCCTCCTTGCATGGGTGTAACTTTCACATTATGTAACACTTCAATAAGACATGTTTGAAGGTTTGAGATACTCTCTACAATTGTTTTCCAATGGGATGGAGCAACACCTTATTTATTTGAGAAAAAACTTGTCATCCAATTTCCCAATCCCTAAATGTTTGAATATACTAGGAGTTTGGTTTTTAAAAAGGAAATAAGAATATATAATAATAATAATAATAATAATAATAATAATTGACGAAATTCACAAACTAAGAATGCATGAAACTTGCATTCCATTCCTACTCTCTTTTAGCATTAATGCACCTTCAACATGATTTTGTCCCTCCTTGCATCGGGTGTACACTTTCACATTATGTTCTCTTTATACATCAATATAAGACATGTTTGAAGGTTTGAGATACTCTCTACAATTGTTTTCCAATGGGATGGAGCAACACCTTATTTATTTGAGAAAAAACTTGTCATCCAATTTCCCAATCCCTAAATGTTTGAATATACTATACTTCCCTCTCTAAACAACATTTGCTAAATATTTCTCAATGCCTAAAATTCTCCACAATTTTTTGAATCTACTCCCAATATTGCTTTGAACTGTAAACTATGAGATGGAGAAATAAATTAAACAACCCTCACACCACATAAATTAGGTGGTCCATGCTTGGCCTTATGAAAGAATACCTATGCATGTGATCTATCCATCACTAGTTCACCAACCCAATGGACGCCCCACTTTACAAGGATTTTGCAAAATGTCAAGAGGGATCTAACTTGAGTAAAAACTCAGAAAGCAGGAACATACTTATCTTTCAGAGACTATGAATTTTGAGCCAACTAAATACCCTAGAGCACAAGGACCTCACAATATGATACAAGGTAGTGCTATAAATTCTTTTAGCTCCTTTTTTCCAAACCATCATCTCAATATATTCTCCATTGGGTCTCCATTCCGCACATTGGGAATGCCAATCAATTTCTACATCTCCTTCTATAATTGTGGTGCATATGAGAATTTAAAAACCATGAGTAATACTATATTCCTACCCTTTGTGCAACATGCATATTTTAGGACCATACAATTATTTTTTTCATTATTTCCCTTTTCAAGGCTTATTCTTTAATGGTAACCAAATATATTCAAGGATTTTTGGGTGCTTTAATTTCCAAACATGCTGCCATCACTAAATTCGCTCATAGTGTTAGGAAACAAATTTTGATTTACAACCCAAAAATTTGTTTTTATCACAAGCCAAAGAGTTTATCTCTTCTTATAACTTGATATGTTTCCCTTTTTCAAAGCTTCTATATATGTATCCCAAGTAATTGCTTGATCACCTTCCAAACTATTGATTTTCTAGTGCTAAATAGACAAGCAAAATTTTCTGCAACTGATAATTACTCCCAATGATATATGATATTGTTTTAGAGTAGTCCTGAATATCATTAAGAAATTACCCTTAGTATATTCAATCGTAAATTTAATGAAATATTAAATATTATATTGGAAAGTCCATGCACAATAGACATTTTTCCCTAGGAAACCCAAATTCGGGAGAAAAACCAACAATCTTTTCTAGGAAAAATTGTTCAATTCAATAGAAGTACAATATGATATTCAAAATTAAAACTTTGTCAACCTAGAAAAAAAAATATAGTGTTGGTGAAACCTGGTCAAACATACATTAGAACCTCAAAGGTGATCATGTAGATCTTCCAACTAGCAATCCCTTGACCTTTTGCTAGCCCTTAGGACTAGGTCAACCTGTTGCCAACCTACCACCCTAACTCAATCCTAACTTCAAGCTTAACCACCCTTCTTGGTAGCTTTGTTCCAACCCTACCTTAGGGATCCTTGCATTGGATAAATCCTTCTGTTCACTTCTATTTATTAACCTCTTAACATGTTGTTTACACCTCCATTAGTGAATAAAATTTATGTGTCTAAACTCAACGACCATTTCTACTTAGAACAACAACCCTTTACCTACTCCATTGGCCTCTTCCTAATTCTGAGACACCTCCACACCTTCCGGACACCAATCTTAGACTTGTAAGATTCTTATGTTCTCCCATTGAGGCTTTTCAACCTTCTTATAGTTACCTTGAGGAATTTTGGCCATCTGCAGCCAACACTGAGGCCCTCTTGGCCGCTTGCAATAGAATTCTAGGGCTTCATCCCTAGAACAAAGATACATAGAACTTCAACCTCCTTTATTCCAACAAAAAACAAGATCTATATCCTAAAGAACCCTTCACATGAGCCTTCTTTCCACTGTCCAACAGACTAGACCTTAGAGGAACAAATCAACCTCCTTCGCTAGTGAAGATTCTCTTGAAAAACATAAAGACATACCTCAAATTCATTATCCACCTGTGATCTACAACTCCTTCTTGGATTTATGTTATCACAATATGAGTTGCTATGGTTTGTGTCAATGTTGGAGGTCGAATGCCTATATATATATTGTTCTTGTGGTTCTCAAGGGGAGCATCTCCTTGTTTGGACGACTTGAACTCTTGGAGCTAGCCTGACAAATTTAAACTTTAATTTAATTTATCTTTCTTGGCTAATTTGTGTAGCTTGGGAATAGCTTTCGGAACTACCCAAAAATCAACACTCCCTCTTATCTAGGGAGATATTCACCTTGACTTCCTCAGATGTCCACTTTGCTGAACAATTTATCCATCCCAAGAAAAAGATTGAATGAGGCTGCTATGTTAATGTATCTGTCCACTTCATGTTTTATTCTAGAGACATGTGGAAAGCATATTGCATCAACATCATGAAAATGATCTAGTTACCGACTAGCAAAAATACCCTTTGAAAATGATCTAGTCACCCACTAACCAAATACCCTTTGGCGATATGATCAAGTACCGCCTAACCAGAGTAAACACAAGACTAGTTCTAGGTCACCAACTATCTAAGGCATCACCTAGAACCATGTTATTTTCCCTAATCAATGGTGAAAATCTGGGCTAATTTACCATTCCCTCATGTCATCACATGATACTCGAATGGTCAAAAAAAATTGATTGATGCTATAGGGAACTCACTCTACCCACTAGCAAAGTAACCCTTGGAAATACACAAAACTTTGGCTCCTCATACTCTCTAGGCGAATCTCCCTAGCTAGATTATGTGGCATCTAGTCAATACCCTTGAACTAGGGAGAATGTATTCCCTTGATGCTACAACATCAACACTCTCTCTAATGGAGGGAAGCATTCTCAACCACTCCAAACTTGTCCCTGAAGAAGACAAATTTCATTTGGAATAGAAGATTTGTAAGAATGCCAACAACTTGCTCATCCATAGAAATGTATTAGAGTCTCATTGCTCCCTTCTATACCATGTCTTAGGTGTAGTGGTACTTGATGTCAATGTGCTTCGACCTGTCATGGAAAATTGGATTTTCCAAAAGCTTCACACAACTTTTATTATTACAATATATCATGGTTGTCTCTAGCACCTGATTAAACAATCCTGCAAGTAGCTTCTGAATTCATACTATTTCACATCTTGCAAAACTATCTATAATATACTCAAACTCTATAATAGTTGAGTGTGATAGATGTATGCTTCCTACTCATCCAATATATCATAGTAGAACCCAAACTGAAGTAACATAATGATGTGCTCTTCCTATCTTTGGCACTCCCTGCTTAATCTAAATCTGTATATCCTTGCAGTCGTACTTCATCATTTGATACATATATTAATCCATATCCAACTATACCATGTTGATACGTCAACACATGATGTGCTGCTCTCCTAAGCTCAACCATAAAATAACTAGATTCCTTCACCAAATCTACTTTCTGGTCACCTTGATTAGGTGCTCCCTTTGACATTGAAACAAATCCTACTGTGAAAAGCCTATCTACTCCCTCTACCACTATTTCTTCCTTGTTATTAAAGCACATACGTTGTCTGGCATGGTCCACTCATAAAAGGCATATTGATCTTAGAGACCTCCTGTCTTTAAGCATCTAGTATGACAATCTCAATCTCATGACATCCACTTGGACAGTTGGTCATTTGACTTTGCCTAATTGTTTGTACATCATGAGTTCCACAAAATATGAATAAGATCCTTTCAACTTCTTTAGATTGGTCACCATGGGAGTGTCCATGGACTTGTAGTCCACAATCCCAAATATCTGAAGGATTGTAATGATATATTTCCTTTGACCAAGGAAGGTTTTACTAGGCTTCTACCATCCTTCTAATCCTAAGTAGTAATGCATCAAACCTAGACCGTTCATCTTAAACTTAGAGTTCAACTCCTTCTTACACTTGATCAATGAGAATTTTTTCCCTTTTCAGAAACAAGTCATTAACATATACCAACAAGATCACAAGCTCACCTTTAACAACCTTGTAGTAAATATTGGGATCAAGATCATTCTTGGTGAAACCAAGACTCATCAAGTGTCCATAAATTCGGTAATACCATGCTTGAGGTGCCTGCTTAGGTCCGTACAAAGCCTTCTTCAGTATGCAATCATGAGATTCCCACTCATGTACCTCAAATCCCTGAGGTAGCTCTATGTACACTTCTTCTTCCTTAATTATACCATTAAGGAAACTAATATCCACATCCATATAATGCAACTTCCAACCCATAATAGAAGCAATAGAAATAATATTTCTAATAGAAGTGGCAACTAGAGAAAATGTCTCTTCATAGTCCTATTCCTCTTTTTGGGAGAACTCTCTTGCCATGAATCTCACTTTTTACTTCTTTGTGTTTTGATATACCGCATGATTTATCTTGTAGATTCACTTAGAAGTCATCACTCACTTCCCTTTAGGTCTCATCACAATTTCCCACACATCATTCTTCATGAAGGATTGATATTCGTCCATCATGAAATCCTTCCAAACTACCTAGATGTTTGCTCCCACTAAACTAGGAGCTCTTCCAGTTATCTAGCATGGTGCTAAATTTCTGTCCATTTTCTCCCTCTTGAACATAAATCACTCTTGCAATGTTTATGCTTGATCCTAAGAGAATCCTTTCACCACAAGCTTTGCTTAATTATTCTCGATGCTTCCATCTACTGCCAGGGCCTTGGAAGCCTTCACAATGTACCTGCAAACCTCATTAGGAGGTCAAGGAAGAAATGATTATAACCAAGAAAAATATACAAAGACAAGAGGTTGACTAAAAATAAGGTAAGAATAATAATAAAATAAAATATGAGGTACTTATATTTTCAACTGAGGATTGTAGGAATTGTCAACTACCTCTTAATCCTTTTTTCCTTGCAGAAGGAAATGAGGTCCTTAGAAACATATTCTCCTTCATTATTTGCTCTCTGAACCTTGCTTTAAAATCTTTATCTGTAATGTATTAAATAATAATACATTTATATTTTCATTCCTAGATCTCTTCCGATATGGATGCTCATCATCATCAATGTTTGTTGTTGAAGCATGCTGCTTTCCCTCCCTCTTTCTATCATTCTTCCCTTCAGGACACTTGTTTTTATAGTGATCACACTTGCGACAACTGGAACGCTAAATCTTTGACATATCCTTCTTCTTTTGATCCTAAATGAGAGTAGGTATTCTACCTGTATTCCTTTTATGCAAATTTCCAAAATTTCTTCTTCCTTTACCATTCTTTGTATGAGCTTCAAGTGCTTAGGACTCATCATCTTGAGGTTTTTGAATCTTCCCCTTTGATACTAGCCTAGATGCCTCTTGGGTACAAGAATCCCATAGTTGGTCAAACTTTGGAATTTTTGATCTGCCACAAATGCTTGATACAAATGAATCCCATGAATCTGAAAACCCATTAAAGGTCACAATCACACGTTTTAATTCATTAATATTTTCTTCAATGGCCTTGAGCTGATCTCTTAACTGAGAGATCCTCATGAAGTAGGAAGCCATGGTGTCTGATCTAGTCATATAAATATCATGAATTTTATTGCTCAAATCCATCTTCTGACCAATTTTGTAGACTTCATACAACCCTACTAGCTCATCACATACTTTCTTGAAGTATTCAACCCAAAAACAAATGGAATCAAATCATATTTGATGGATTTAACAAGAATCCTCTTAGCCTTTGTTTCCATTTATTGTGCTTTGCCCTTCCCTCATCATCCCAATGTTCAATAATATTTCCTTCCACATATTCCATGATATCATTATCTTCAAGAATGATATCCATTTCAGTTCTCCAAGCCCTAAAATTTGTTGCAAATTCTAGCCTATCTTTAGGCTTGATAAAGGGAGTTGTCTAGTTAAAGGTTTGTTCATAGATCATATTGCAGATCTTACTGACCTTTCTTCACCAATGCTCTGATACCATGTTGATTTTGTAGTGCTAAATAGACAAGCACAATTTTCTACAACTGATAATTACTTCCAACAATATGATATTATTTTAGAGCAATCCAAAATATCATTAAGTAGTTACACTCAAAAAATTCAATGGTAAATGCAATGAAGCAATACATATCACAATCGAAAAGCCATACATAGTGGACACCAATTTTTTCCTCTAGGAAACCAAGAAATTGTTCAATTCCGCAGTACAATCTGATATTCAAAAGTCAAACTTGGTCAACCCAGACAAAAAATTATAGTTTTGGTCAAACATGGTAAAACGAACCTCAAAACTTCTATGGTGACTGTGTATATAGTCCAATTAGAAATCCCTTGGCCTTTTTCTAGCCCTAAGGGCTAGTTCAACCTACTGCCAACCTACTACCATAATTTGACGCCAACTTCAGCCTTAACCACCCTTCTTGGTAGCTTTGTTCCAACCCTACCTCAAGTCTCCTTATGTTGGGAAAATCCTTGTGTTCACTTGAATTGATAAACCTCTTATCATGTTGTTTACACCTCCATTAGTGTAAACAATTTATGAGTCTCAACTCAACCACCTTACCAGTCTCAAGTCAACAAACTTTTCTACTAAGAACAATCCTTTACCTCCTTGCTGGCCTCTTCCTAACCTTGAGATACCTATGCACCTTTTGGAAACCAATCAGAGACGTCTCAGATTGTTATTCTCCCACTATGGATTTTCAACCTTCCTATAGTTATCTTAAGGCTTTATGGCCTACTTGCAGTGAGCACTGAGGTCCTATCAACCCCTTTAAATATAATTATAGGGCTTTGGCCCTCAAACAAAGATACATAGAACTTAGGCCTCCTTTATTCCAACAATAGACATAGTGGATAACCTCAAGAACCCTTCACATTATCCTTCTTTCCATTGTCCAGCAGACCAGACCACAGAGGAGAAACTCGACCTTCTTCACTAGGGAAGATTCTCTTCCAAAACAGAAAGAAAAACCTCAAATTCGTTCTCCAATTGTGATCGCACCTCCTTGGTTTGATGTTCTCACAAGATGACTTGCTACAGATTGTGTCAATTTTGGAGGTTGAATGCCTGTATATATAGTGTTCTTGTGGTGCCTAAGGGGAACGTCAGGCTTGCTAGGCTAACTTGAACTCTTGGATCCAACTTGAAAGATTTAAACTTTAATTTATTTTATCTTTCTTGGTTGACTTCTGTAGTTTGGTAATACCTCCCGAAACAAACCAAAAATCAACATGAACCTTAGCCTTGAGCCTTTTCCCGTCCCTATTGCCAAATTGTAGTGGTATTTTGATTCCTCTCTTGATTGAGGATGAAAATACATCATTCCTGTATTTTGATAATCATTTCTTCAGACATTATTACACCTTCACCACAACACGATATGGAATTGGTGAGGGAGTTCTTAGGCCTATGTTTTTCATCATATATTATGTATTGTGTAAATGTCAGTAATCCTTGGTAAACATGTAAAGTAAAGTAAATAAAGGTTGGTTGACAGTGGGTACAACTATTCCAACTATAACATATATGTTTAAATATACACTAAGTTTAATGGAAACACGGTTGGAATTCCTCCCCAATATTCTATTGTTCTTTGTGTATGTTGTACATGTGTTCTTTTTTTTCCAAAATGTAGCTTATGCCCATATACTATATGTTTATAACATCTGACACCACTCCCTCCTTGTTTGGATGGGTGGAAACAACAATGAATGAAAGGTTGCCTCCTTGTTTGGCTAGGTGACAACAACAATGAATGAAGGATTGGTTTGAACTTGTAGAGGAAAAAAATGAAGAGGATGAGATCAAGCGAGAAGTCTGCAAGTATGAAGAAGCTGCAAGTTCAATTTTTTCTGAGCCATGCAATAAGTTTTTTTGTTGATGTTTGTAAAAGCTTGTGGATGTTGCTCCATTCAAATTGAAGGTATGTAACGTTGAAATCCCATATATGTATTGCGAATGACAAGGCTTGTGGAAGAGAATATTTGTTGAAGGCACACGTAAAATAAGTTTGGAAAAGAGGATTGGTCGACATGGTTATAGTGAGAATTACTTTATCAATTTCAAGAGTTAAAACTTGCAACTGTTTATGTTGGTAATGGATGTTGCTCGAAGAATTTACATAAGGAAAAGTTCATGGTCATGGTTCAAAGTTGAAGGAAAAGATGAGACCAAGAACTTTCAAAAGAAAAATCAAGGTCAACCTGAACGTAATCACCCATGTGGCTTACATAATTGATAGATACAACCATTATGCTCATAAATTGAGAATAACACAGATCAATTTTTATTTTTCCTTGTGCATGTTCGACTTTGACTACTCCACCAGAACCTGCCGAGGACCTAAAGTGAGGAGCCACTGGAGGCAATGATGACACTTTCTATAGAGAAATAGTTGAGATCCCTTCTAAAGAGAATGTTTGTTTTTTTCGGAATTGTGTTTGTTTGACCACTATTTGATTCATTGGAGGATCGATCACATGGTTGTTGACTTCAACAAGTGCAGCAAGTGAGGGTCACTTTTTGAGAACGAATTCACCTGTCGCTACGAAGTGTGAGAAGTTTGAAAAAATGTGAACAATTCCCTCATTGAAGTAAAGTTTGATTGCGACTGCTACATAGGGTGAGAAATTGAAAATTGCTCCAAATTTGCGATAGAAATTGAAATTTTGGTTGGAATTTGCAGAAATCATTTCAAGATCACTTGAAAATTAGCACTAAGTAGTTTATATGTGGCCAGATTTCGCTGTAAGATATTCTAAATCGGGTGATTTATTGGAAGCCTTGACCTTACAATGACAACTGATGAGTTGCCTTCCACGCTAGAGATGAGCCGAAAAAATGTCCCCGTTGGATAAGGGTTTTCTGTTAGTCAACCAATGGCTGCAATGGAATCAATGGCTCTCACTGAAGCAAGTTTATTACTATGATATTAATTAATCTACAAATATTATTTTGAAGAGCTGCAAATTGAAGCTATAAATTTTATAATATATGCTTTTAAAAAATTGCAGTCTTACAATGTCACCAACACCAGTGTAAGTGTAGATGGATAATTGATCATATTTCTTCGGTGTGTTGTCCATATGATCTTATCGACAAAAGTTTTCAATGAAATGACTGGAGTTTTACCTTGATATCTAGTTGAGTGTGAGGTAAGTATGCCTGTTGATTGAGTCGACACTCTATGGTTGACCGTTCGACTTAGATGATCAAGCTAATTGGTATAATTGATATATTATTTTGAACATAATCCATTGTTGAAATGATATCCAACATTCTCATTGTTGATTGAATGAAGGGTATCAAATTTTGGCATATTATTTTCTAAGCGGAGTCGAACACAATATATTTGGGGAGTTGAGTAGTTGTATCAACTTGCTTTATTGTAATCAATTCAAGTCGGCTTAAACTTGTTCATGGATCGACATTGAATATAGAAAAAGGAATGGACTAATGTATCATTTTGATCTTGGTGCCGCTCAAATTTCTCATTGTTTTGGAAATCTTGGATGTTTGGTGCTATTTATGAATAAGCCTTTTTACTCAGTAAGTGGTAGTCTATTATCACTAAGACAATGACCCTACAATTTTTTTTCCTCGGTCAGTTTTGGAGCCTACATGGACTGTCGTCTCAAGCTACTTTTTGTCATGTTTTTATTTTTTTAGATATTCTAAGCGTGAACCATCTTTTCCACATTCCTAAGTGTCATCTTCTTATCTTTAGAAATGATTTTGTAATCTTTTCAAAGATAGGAAAAAAGTCAACTTGTTTTGAAATAGTGGTTAGCTTTCTTCACTTAACTTGCACTTCACACAAAAACAAAAAACTGCGTTCTTTTCTGCTAGATAAAGTGCACTTTCAAAGCTTATCCTTCACACAAAAGCACTGTTGGAGAGAAATGTGCCCTCTTAAGCCTGAGCGCACTCCAAACTCATAGTGAGTGCACTCCAAGCACACAGTGAGTGTACTCCAAACTCAAAGTGGGCACACTTCAAACACACAGTGAAAAGTGCACTTCATAAGAACAAGGACCATTTGAGCACACTTCAGAAAAACAAGGACCTTGTCTCTATTAAAAGGCACACTTTGGAAGAACAAGGCACACTTTGGAACAACAATGACCCTTTGAGTGCACTTCGAAACAACAAGGACCCTTTGAGTTCACTTAGAAATAACAAGGATCATTTGGGCATACTTTGGAACAACAAGGACCCTTTGGGCGCAATTTGGAACCACAAGGATAATTTGGGTGCACTTTAGAAGAGCAAGGACCTTCTCTCCTCTCAAAATCACACGTAGGAAAAATAAGGATCCTCTGTCTCTTTAAAGCACATGATGCACTCTCAAGCATCAGCCAGGCATCCTTGTCCATTGTCATTGTACCTTGCACCCTCACCGAGCCTCTCTAGTGCATGGTATACTCTCAAGAAACAATAGTCCCTCCTTATCCCTTGTGACTGTGCCTTGGAACTAAGAAATCCTTCTCTTTCTTCCTGAGTGCATGACACACCATTAGTAAACAGTGGGGTCATCCCTTGCTCACTGTCTGGCTCAACTGCACTTTCACTGTCTCCTACTCCTTTGAGCCTAGCATATGGCACATTCTTAATCAACAAGCTCATCAACCTTGTTCCTTGTGCTTTCCCACTACGTTGGACCTTGAAGAACCGCTTCTTTATAGTGCATGGCAAAAATGAACAATGGTGCCTTCCTAAGCCATTGTTGAGCTCAACTGCCCCATCCTCATCAAGCCCTTCTTTCTCAAGTCTTTTCATAGGCCTTTACAAGCAACTTCTTCCATGGGAAAAGTAGAGGTAGAATAAATGATTTTTCTTTGTCATGGGTGATAATCATCGACTGGTGTTCCTTCTTAGCATGACAAGGTGATGCTCAAGGAAGATGTCAAGAGAAGAAGCATAGAATCACTTGCAAAGAAGGAGAATAAAGAAGAACCACCCTAAAGGCATGAAGCATGTCCTGAACCAAGACAGAATGAAGACATTGCATGTTGCTTTAGAAGATTCCAATAATGATCCATGACCCTTTGGAAGTTAAATATGAAAAAAAAGTAGATCTTTCATGAAGATGAAGTACATAAGTACATATCATATCTATCATAAAGAGGTCAAAGACACATCAAAAAGGAGAACAACTTGGAATTTCCATATCATCATTAAGTCAATGTCACCATTGTCGGGTTGTGATTTGTACAAATTTCATCACAATGTCAAGTGTGTCCATGTGTCATGACACAACATTTGGAATGCAATGATGTAATTATTAAAGGGAAAATGACAAAATGTAATGCGTGGAAGTCCAAGGGTCATATGTGGAATATAAAGATTCACATAGTCATATATAGACAAAAGTAACGTGAAGAAGTAAAAAAGTCACATAGATAAGTCCAAAGGTCGTAATAGAAGTCCAAGAGTGATGGGGATATGAAAGTTCATTCCTATTGCTATAAAAGCAACCTCATAGCTCAAGTAGGGGGATTTTGGAGTCTTAGACTTCGGAGAGTTAGTCTTGGCTTCTCTAGCTTGACATAGGAGAGAAAATCATTGTTTGGAGAAGCAAGAAGCGACTCAATGTTCCACTACTAGAGCTAGTGGATCACCTGTGTAACTGTGTACTTGGATCTTTCATCTATTATTGAAGCTTGATGACCCAACACATTTTCATGCATATATCGTGAATGTATTAAGAGTATTATTTATATGTTTGTGGTATGTGTTTTGTTCATATGTATTGAGGAAATTGAACTACTTCATTGGATTTGGTACTTATCTTGTTGAATGTGTCTTAATGATCATGGTGTCTATGTGAAATACTTCGCTAGAAAACTAACAAATGTTTTTATGCTCTCATGTGCCTCTCTTAGGATAATACCATTACTTTCCTTCTAGAGGCTCATTTTTGTTTTCCTCCCATGAAGTTATCCTTTTACACATTCCAATTGGTGTTTCACAATGTCAACTTGTTTGTTCAAATGTTATGTGTGTAATCTCTTATGTTTTCCATTGCAGCCTAGTAAAACCTTAAGTTATGGTGTCCGGTCTGATACTTTGGATGGGGCTCCTACTCCAAATAGTATGAGGTCTAATTGGGATTTCACATCGGGGAGACCCCATTTATGTTGGTGGTATCCAACACTATCAACACAGTCTTACTTATGATAGACTAAGTCGATGGAATCGACTTCGACTAATCATATTTGTTGTTCAATATGCTTCATGGCATTGACTTAGTATGACTTGACTTGGTTTCAATGGAACATAGTTCTACTTGCTTATTCTTGTCGCCCAAGGCATCCAAAAATTAAGATCACAAGAAATGAACTATATATATATATATAATATATATATATATATAGTTCCAATTTTGAAATCTTGAGTGAAATTTAAAGTCATTCATTTGTTTCTAGTCGATGTTGGTCGCTTTATAGTCGACCAAAAAATTTCTTTAAGTTAGTGTGTCATAGTGAGTTCCCCTTCATGTAATTTATCAAGTACAAGCCCTACATAATAAACATCGACAACAAAACATTTATTATAATTAGAAACAACATATATATAAACTTGTAGTAAAATTAATAGATCATTTGAGTGAATGTGCAACAACAGGGAATTAAATAACAAGAAATCTCACAAGTAGAACACACAAATCCATGAACGATTTAAAAAGGTAACAATAGTAAAAAAATGAATGGATTAAACCCCTAGGGTATAAATTTGTAGAATTGATCTTGGATTATGGCAGAGGTAAGAAGAAATATGGTTGGTATGCAGAATTTTCATTTATTTTATATTTAATTAGAAGACTCCCAGGAATGACAGTCATGCGTTGGACTCGTCTATAGAGAGAGTGAAAAGGACACCCCCAGTTTGGAGAGATTTGCCCGAAAGTTCCTAGTTGGAGTAGCAATGTATATGATTGAGAAGAATGAAGAGAATGCAAATAGTGGAAATGTTCAAGAACTAGCCATTGGAGATGAAGAAGTCATAATAAGCCCTGTATACATGCATCTTTCTGCCTAGATAGTGGTTCTTGCGACTGAGTTACCTATGCATACCAATCTACATGGTGGATGTACAATAGGGATACTTCTACATCAAGTGCTAATCCAATACTTTTTTGCATCCTTGCTTGAGACGAGCAAGGCTTTGAGGGTGGGGGAGACGTTGAGGGAACTCTTAGGTCTATATTTTTCATTATATATTATGTATTATATAAATGTCAGTAATCCTCGGTCGATGTGTAAGGTAATGTAAATGAAGGTTGGTTGAGAGTGGGTAAAAATGTTCTAACTATATCATCTATGTATAAATATACACTAAAGTTAATGGAAACATGGTTCGAATTCCTTCTGAATATTCTATTATTCTTTGTGTATATTGTGTGTGTTCTTGGTGTTCCCAAGATGTAGCTTGTTCTTGCGTATTGTATTTTTATATTTATAACAAGAATCAACTTTGAACCTAAGTAGCACTCTACCTCCAACCTTCCAAAACAAATAATTTCCAATCATAAGGAAAGCCAATAGTAGTGCATTGTAGTGAATGGATATAATTTAAATGTTTTTCTTTAACTATGGATTTGGTGAATAATGATACCTAGTATAATATATTTTGGGTCTATGCCATTGTTTAGTCAATTTAGTGTCCTAAATTGGTACATAAATTATCAATCTGGGTGTCGTAAACTAATGAAGTGTAGTGCATTATATGTGCTAGATAAACCTTTCTTACCTCCCTATTTTCAAGTTTATGTTGTTTTGGGGTTTTGTTCTTTTGACCTCCTAAAGTTCTGCAATGTAATTGAAATCTTAATCTACTGCTGAAGTGGGAGTTTAAAAGTGCTTTTTAGGTCAAGTTTGGAAGTGGAGTTTTCAAGAATATGAAGACAAATCTTATTTTCTTGCTATTATAATGGTTTCCAGAATATGAGCTTAAAAGACTCTTAAAACTACTATCTACAAAATTAAAATTTGAATGAGAAGATGGAAGTGCAGCTATCTATATCAAACTAAGAATGAAATACTAGAAGCAAAACTACTACTTCTGCTGTCTATTCTATTTGAAAAATTTAGAGTCTAATGAACTACTGCAATTAAACTAAAGGAAAAAGTAAAACTTGAAACTGATTTTAAACTAATGATCAGTCAGTAATCTCATCCATAACATAACACTTAGCCAATTAGCCTGAAAATCAGTCATCAACAAAGGCTCTGGAAATATTAGCTTATAGCATGAGAGAATGACATTAAACTATATAACTCTACACTAATGCACAACAAGTAAACTCATTTATAAACATAACACGCCAATTAGCTTGAATTCATCAACTAAAGGCTCCGGAAATATTAGCTTATAACATGAGAAAATGACATTAAAACTATCTAAATCTAAACTAATGAACAACAAGTAAACTCATTTATAAACATAACACTTCACCAATTAGCTTGAATTCATCAACTAAAGGCTTTGGAAATATTAGCTTATAACATGAGTGACTATATTAAGAAAGAAAAGGTACTGAACAACTAGAAAATCTCATTCATAAACTCCATATTTCACCAATTAGCTTTGAGGGTAAACCATCAACTAAAGGCTATGGAAACATGTACTTATGTAATGAATGTCTATCCTATTGAGCAAAATCATAAAACACCTTGAACTTGGAAACTAAATAACAACAGAAGAAGTGAGTCTAAAAATGCTACTTGATGCACGTACAAAACTACAACTAAGAAGCTCGAGCATAAACAAATTTAAAGAACAACTGCTACTCTAAAATGCATCTATCAGGGTTAGTAAAAACAAGTGACAAGCTGCAATATATATACAATGTTAGAACGATTATGGACATAAACAAAACACAAGAAATATACAGCTAAAGAAAGAAAACACAAATATAAATACAAAGAAATGAAAAAGGAACCTCAACCATGCAAGGGCCCTCTGCACGACCTTGGACTAGCAACACAAATCTACTTCACATGCTCAGGAAGACATATAAGAAAATAGAGTTTTTGTATTATAAAAACAGAGGACTGGATGTCCCTGGATTACAAATGAAAATCACACTACTTCAACAGTAAAAACATTAAATCGTCTATGTTCCAAATGCTTGAATTTATAGGAGAAATTCATAACTGTTTCTAAGAGGAAAATCTTCTACAGTAGACAGGTGAACAGGTCATGCATCCGAGGATTTAGCCTTCCGGTTGGCATAAATAGTAAATCTCTGCATAGTGGGTGTTGGATTTGGTTATGCAGGTGGCAAAACGAATCCTCAGCTTCAGGAATAGGCCTCGGACTCAATTGCGTGCCAAAACAAAGTTCTAATTGCTGTAGAACTTCTCCATTGACTCCCCTTTGACCGTGGTCTTTTCCCTTGAATTTGATCAAATGAATATGACTCTATTGATGTGTTGACATTTCCTAAGCTACCCATGTGGCTCGTTCCTCTTCTAGACACTTGTAACCTGCAAAAGTATGAAGATGGTTGCGGAATTGCTAGTTAGATGCGGAAAGTGGCTACATTCCATAGCTAAAAAGCAAAACCTTATCCAAATAACACACATAATAATATAATTTGAAAATCACTAAAATGTGCTCTTGGAATCAACATGCAATGACTTTTTATGGTTTAGGATGCACTAGCATGGGAAAATAGAGGAAGAAGGGTGAAGAAATTGCTTAAAAAAGAGGTAGTTTTGGGGCTCAACATACCCCCACTGTGAAGCTATTGCATGTCCTCATGCAACCAAAATTGTAACAATCCTTCTTCTACTGCATCTCCTCTGAGACCTCTGCCAGAACATCCAACCATTTTTTGTTTTTCCTTTCTGCCACTGGCATTCTAGGCTTCCTCATAAGGCATCTATATTTAAGGTTGATGAGGGCCCTACTTAGCTTCCTATTTTTCTTCTTCAATTTTCTGTTTTTCTTATGCCATAATCCCAAATGAAGCATGGTATTGTCATGAATTATTTTTTCCAGCTTGTTTTTCTCCTTCAAAGCTTCATTTTCCCTCTGGATATGCCTGTTTAAGACCTCTAATTCATAGATTTCTTGCTTTAGTGAATGAATAAGAGTTTCATATGATGTAACTGGTTGATTAGGTGAAGTCCCTTGTTCTGCTATTGTGTTCTTCTGCTCCAACGATTCAATGTAATCATAGATCTACTGCTGAGCTTGGTCAATCTCTGGAGATGCTTTTCTTGGAATAATTTCAAAGTCTAGTTTAAGAGAAGGAGAATATTGTGGAATTTGCTCAAATGAGGTATTATCTGGTGATTGAGTTGGAGTCTCCCCTCCCAAGTTTATGAATTGAGCTTCTTTTGTTTGTGTTTTCTTCATTTTTCCTTTAAGCCTAGAGCTTCTTCTTAGACTTTGTGAGCCTATATTCTCTTTTTCTATGACCTGTCTCCTCTTCCCTTTTTCTTTTGCTTCTTGGATTGTTCTCTAATGTGGACTAATTTTTCAGAGAGAAATTGTTCCTCTTCTGATGAAGGCTCAGGAGTTTGATAGATTTCCTCAACTTTTCTTTTTCCTCTCTGTTTTGTTTGCTTCATGATTTCAGTTAGAGTTTTAGAGGGCAGTTCTTCTTCATTGTTTTCTTTTGCTGAACTGGTAGGAGTATTTAGAATTGTTAGAGTTGCTCTTCTCCTGCTACTCTTCTTTACTGAACTCCCTTTAGGTAACTCAGGTGTATCTTGGAAAAAGTTCTTGATCAGGAAGCTTTCCCATGTGTCTCCTGTATCCTTCAAGTGATTTTCAACTAAGATTTTTATGAGACCATGGTGGTAAAGATGAGGTTCTATATCTTCTATCTTCTTTTGAACAGTGGTAGATATCTTTCTTAAGCTATTCAATAGAAAGTAAGGGAGAATGATGGTCTCATTTTCCAAAAATTTCATCAACAACCTTATGTGATACATGTACATTGAGCCATATCTACCCTCACGCGTGATAAATTTCTGAATAATCAAGAGAAAACTACTCCATTTATCCTTTAATGTTGAGATATGAATTCCTCTTTTGAAAATTGAGATATCCATACCTGGTTTTCGAAGAATAACTCTCCAAGATTTTTCATCGAAGTCCTTATTTTTGAACCACCTTTCTCCATCTTTTGGAAGTTTCGTTGCATCTACAATGGAAGATTCAGTCACTGAAAACCTTCTATCACCAATTTCCACTTCTATCCCATTAAAAGATCTTGCAAGTGTTTTGGTGACTTCTTTGTGATGGCTACTGAATTTCTTGATAAACTTTATCTAGCCAACCTTCTTCAATGTCCCCTTCAACTGAGGGTACCCCTCCATAAACTTGACTCCTATGGGCTCTGTCCTTACAATGAGACCCACTCTGCTTTTCTTCATTGTGTAGCAACGTCTGTAAATGGTAGTTATATGGAAACAGAATGGTTATAGGGACGGAAATGGAAGAAGACTGTGGAGAAAATCGATGGGTATGGAACTAGGAAAATGATGAGTATGAGATTGAATTATGGAAAACCGTAAAACTGTATGCACAAGAACCATATGGAGGCTGTAAGGTCTGGTGCACACACAGACTATGTGGAGGCAGAGTAATACTTATGCACAAAACTGAAAAACTGAATGGAGTCCAAGTGCTTTGCATTCATAAGAAGGCTGCGGGAGTAAGAAAACAAAAAACCCGATGGGTGAAAGAGCCGTATTCAACTAGATTACGTTCACATAATTAGTCGTTTAAACAGGTGGAGTAAGGATGTACAATGAAGTACGAGTTAAAGTCGGAGGAAAATCATGAGACCGTTAAGGATTAAATTGGAGGGCATGGTGGAGTTATGGCAACAATCAAATCACATCATGACATGTTAAGGAGCAGTGATTATTTAAACTATACAACTTATGCTTTTATAGTGCTATTTGAAATGGGTTTTAATTCACCTTTGGAACCATAACTTTTCCATTTGCTAACCTTTGATTGTTTGCTCTTGTAGGTGCTTTAGGTGCTGATGTGTCTTCAAAATATTTCTCCTTCAATACCTGCATCTGTCTTTTATTCTCTTTTTATTTTGGCTAATAATCCAACTATTACTGCAAAGTAACAAGATTACCTGCAGAATTGAAAAACAGCTACAGAATTGTAACACAGTGAATGAAATATGACTTGATGAATGAATGAAAATAGAAAATGACTGTATGGATGAAACATGGTAGAGTTGATATGAAGAAATACTGGAAAAAAAAATAAATAATAAAATAAATAAATAATAAAAATAAAATTATAGATGGAATGTGGTGGTGAAATGGAGTGAAAATTTGCAGAAATGGAAAATGGAATGGAATAAAACAAGCCATGAATAAAATGAAAGACCTTCTTCCTTTTTTTTTGGAAAATATAGGGTGTCATAGTCTTCTGATTTTCACCCCTATATTTTCTGTATAAGAATGCCTAATCAATGATTGGTTTTCAAGCTTATATTATATATATATATAAGATAAATATATATATATATATATATTTTAAATGGTGAAAAGAACAAAGACTAAGTTGGTGGAGAAGAATGATTCTTCTTCACCAACTTCATTTCAGAATTATTTTGAAAGATCTTGATAAACTCCTCCTTTGAGATTGGCTTCTGATAAATCTTCAATCTATGACCATTCACAAGGAGAGGAGTTCGATGCTCATCTATGGTTCTGATTCATACTGCTCCATTACTGAAAACTTTTTCAATCTCATATGGCCCAAGTTAATGAGTTTGAAATTTACCTTGAAAATCCTTGAAATTTGAATCAAATAACAATGCCCAATATCCTTCTTGAAATTTTTTGTCCTTGATGTACTTGTCATTCCACTTAGCTCTCTGTTGCTGAACTAGACCAGTCCTTTGAACTGCTTCTTGTCTGATTTCATCAAGTTCATTCAACTACTCCAGTCTATGCTTTTGAGCTTCTAATAGATCCATCCCCAACTTAACTGCCATCTTGAAAGTTTTAACTTGGAACTCAATGGGGAGCAGAACTTGCTTTCCATAAACAAGTTCATAAAGTGTGTGTCCCATTGTATTCCTCCATGTAGTTCTGTAGGCCCACAAGGCTTCAGGAAGCCTTTCTGCCCAATCTCTTCTATGTAGATGCACAGTCTTGGTGATGATTCATTCAATCATTTTATTTGTGGACTCCACTTGACCATTTTCTTGTGGATGATAGGGAGTGGATTTCCTATGCTTGATCTTGTATTCTTCCATAAGCTTCTCCATAATTATAGATGTGAATTGAGCTCCCTGATCTGTCACAATTTCTCTTGGAACACCAAATCAAGTAAAAATATCCTCAAAAATAAAATTAACTACTTTCTTTTCGTTAGAAAAAAATAATGCTTTGGATTCTACCCATTTAGTGACATAATCAGTACATACCAATATATACTTTTTCTGCTTGGATGGAGGATTAATAGGTCCAATAAAGTCTAAAGCTCATTTTTCAAAGGGTTCGATAAGTACCTGAGGTTGTAATGACATCTCATTTGAGGGAGCAGGTTTCCCTACCCTTTGGCAGTTGTCGCACCTTTTGACATATTCTCTTGCATCTTTGAATATGGATGGCCAATAATATCCTAAAGAAAGGATTTTATAGGCTTTCCTCCTGTCAGAAAAGTGTCCACCACACGGCTCATCATGACATGCTTTAAGAATATCAGGCATTTCATCTTCCCTGACACATCTTCTGATCACAAAATCTGGCCCTGTTCTATACAATTCGTTAGAAATCCATGAATATTTTGAACTATCTTGAATAATCCTTCTTTTCTCTCCAGGAAATAAATGTGAAGGTAACTTCCATGTAACCAAATAGTTAGCAACATCTGCAAACCGAGGAGTTTGAGTAGTTACTGCAAATAAGTATTCATCAGGAAACTTATCCTCAAATGGAGAGTCTTCTTTGATATTCTGAATCCTGGACAAGAAATCAACAATTGTGTTTTTTTTTCTAGGTCTATCTAGCACAATAATATTGAATTCTTGCAAAAGTAAAAGCCATCTTGTAACTCTGCCATTAGTAATAGGTTTATTCATCAAATATCTAATTGTAGAGTGATCAGTATGAACAAAAGTTTCATAACCTATTATATAATGTCTAAACTTGTTAATTGCATGAACAACAACTAAGAACTCTTTTACAGTCACAGTACAATTCAACTCAGTGGGAGTCAAATTCTTGATTGTATAGTAAATGGCATAAGGAATCAAGTCTTTTTGTCCCAGTACAGCTCCTAGAGCTGTATTTGAAGCATCTGTAGAAATATGGAAATGAATTTTCCAGTTTGGTCCTCTTAAGATAGGTGCTTCAGATAGTTTTGTTTTCAAGGCTTCAAATGCTAGTTGGCAATCATGATTCCACTTGAATTCACAATATTTTGTAAGCAATTTGAAGAGTGGAGATGCTATTTTAGTAAATTTTTCTAACATGTTTTTGGCAATTAGGAATTGGTAACTTAGAGATGACTTCAACTTTAGATTTGTCTACTTTAATCCTATCTCCTGAAATGTGATTTCCTAAAACAATACCTTCCGTAAACATCATAAAGCATTTTTCATGGCTTAATGAAAGGTTTGTTTCTTTACATCTTTTAAGGACTTTTTCCAAATTTTCCAACGCTTCTTCAAATGTGTTACCATAGACTGTAAAATCATCCATATATACCTCTACACAATCATGTATTATATTAGAAAAAATTCCTAGTACTGCTCTTTGGAATGTTGCGGGTGCATTACACAATCCAAAAGGAAGTACTCGGTAGGCAAAAGTTCCCCATGGACAAGTAAGTGTGGTCTTATCCTGATCTTCAAGTGCAACCCGAATGTTATTATAACCACTAAAACCATCCAAAAATGAAAAGTACTTTTTACCTGCTAATGTATCTAATACTTGATCTATAAAGGGCAAGGGAAAGTGATCCTTCAAGGTTGCTTTATTCAATCCTTTATAATCAATGCACACCCTCCATTTATGATTCTTTTAAGGCACAATTACCAAGGGAGAAACCCATTGGCTATCTGAGATTGGGTAAATGAAGTTTACATTGAGTAGTTTTTGGAGCTCTTCTTTCACAATCTCCCTAAGATTTGTATTCATCCTTCTCTAAGGTTGTCTGATTGGTCTACTATTTTCGTCAATATAGATATGATGGATACAAGTCTTAGGGTAAATACCTTTCATATCAATGTACTTCCATGCAAATGCAACAGAATATTTTTGTAAGATTTTGGTTAGCTCCTCTTGTTGTAAATTCTCCAAGTTTTTGTTTATATTCAATTTTCTACCTGGAAAATTTCAATTGCAGAGCTACCAAACTCTTCCATAGAATAAAGAGACATCTACCTAGATGACAAGTTTTTAATATTAGAATTTAATTGAAATTGTGCATGATCATATTCTAAAGAAGTTTCAAAATTTTCTAATGTGTTCAAAATTTGACTATCCTCACTAATTTTTTATATAGTAAAGATAGGTTGTATAACATCTTCATCATCGACCCATTCATTGCCATCTATTTCTGTAATTTCTTTTGCTGGAGGATACAAAGTAAATTTATTTGTTGAACTACCATCAGAAATGTACATGTCACCAGATCTACAACTAATAAAAGCATCAACTGTGGCCAGCCAAGGTCTTCCTAAGACAAGTGGGTGTCCTCCTAGATTATTCTTGGGAGTTAAAATCATGAAATCCACAGGATATTCCCAAGAATATAAGGAGACTGAAATGTCCTCTAACACACCATCTGGTTTGATTATTGGTCTATCTGCAAGTTGTAGTAAGGTAGGTGTGTAAAGAATATTAGGAAGTTTAAGCTGTTCCATAGTCTGTCTACTCATAATGTTTATAGCTGCCCCTAAGTAAATCAATGTATTTGGAATTTCAATCCCATTTATGTGTGTCTTAACAATTGGACTTCCTGGATCCACATATTTATACATGGTAATCTTTCCCATCATGATATCTGCTATTTTTCCTACTAGTTGAATTCTTTTTGTGTCTCTGGGTTTTCTACCTAGTCTTTTGATACTCAAATCCTTTATTGTTTTTGCTAGAATAGGAATCTCTATAATGGCTTGTAACAAGGGAATTTTGATAAGTACATTCTTTAATTCATCTAGGAAATCATAATTGGGCAACAAGATATTTTTTCCACTCCTTTATCAATTTGTAATCTCTCAGGAAAAGGAGGTGTGGAAGTAAATGCAGGTTGCTCAACTATAGGAGTTGTGTTGATTGACTCTTTTTATTTTTCTTTTTGAATGTTTGGGTTTTGAAGGGATGCCTCCTCAAAAAATTTATTGACTTTCAGAGAGTCCTCCTCAGAAGAATCTTGCTCTTGAATATCTATAGAATGTTTTTCCTTTTCTAAAATCCTACCAGATCTAAGTTGAAAATCATTAAGATGTAGAGGAACAATCATGTATGTAGGAAACTATTGTCCTTCTACCATGTAAGCATTCTGAGGGCTTTTATTATTGGGGTTTGGTAATGGTTGGGCTGGTAGTTGATTTGGCTTTTGTTGAAATGGAAGTAAGAGTTGAGGATTTTGACTTTGTTGAGGAGGTTGTTGTTGTGGAAATGGCAATGAAAGGTGAGGGATTTGATTTGGAAGTTGTGGTTGTTGATTTTGCTATTGATTTTGTGGGGGAGGATATCTCTGATAAGATGGAGGATATTGATAATATTTGGCAAATCCCCCATAAGGATTTTGTACCCCTTGCGTCCATGGTTGAGATTGATATTGATTTTGAGGTTGAGGCCAAGGTTGTTTCCAAGAATTCTAGTTTGGTGGGGGCTGAAAATTCATTGGATTGTTAAATTCTTGATTTTGTGGCCCTTGCCAAGGTTTTCTTGTAACAAAACAAAGAGGTTCTATAGAATTTGGGACTACTTCTTCTTGAAAGACAACCTTAAGACCTGGGATTGAAGGACAATCCTTGGTCTCATGAATTTCTGAACAAATCATACAAGTTTCTACAACTTTTGCATCTAAGGGGAATTCCCTTAGGGCATGTTTCTTTCTGCATTTTGGAAATAATATGGCTAAAGCATCAACTTATGTTTTCTTCTTGTTTTGGATTTTGAGGGTGTCTAGCTACTCACTAAGGCTCCCTAAAATATCAGTTTTGAACTCATTAAGCATATTGCCAATTTCTGCCCTATTGTTCCAGTTGCATATTTTTTTGCTCTAATAAGAGAAGGATCTCTAGGTCCTTTCCCAGTTTTAGATTTCCCTCTTGAGAGATGGACTCATAGTTCTGCTATGTCACTCAATGGAAGTTGAGAGATGTCTCTGTTCCCCATCGTGTTTAAGATATCTATCCATTCATCTCTAATGGCTTTCAACAAAAGAGCTTTCAAGGTCTCTTCATCTAAATTGTTCATTTTTGCTCTTTTCAAATTGTATTGAAACCTCTCAAGCAAATCCTCTAGGTTTTCATCTTCCTTTTGCATCATTTTGAATACCTTATCCTTATGATTGGCAGGCATACAATAATCCAAATATCTATCCAAAAATGCCTGCCTCATATCATTCCAACTCCTAATGGATTGAATGACTAATCCCATAAACCATTTTAGAAAAGCCCCTTTTAGTGTTGAAGGGAACAATTTGAGTTTTTGAGAGTCTTCTAGATAGTCATAAGTTCGGCATAAGACTTAAAACTCAAACAAAAATGTTTCAGGATCCTCACTTCTCAACCCATAAAAGTTTGGGAGGACGGATGATGAAATGTTTTTTATTGTTGTATGTGTTTCCTCATCTACTATAGGGAATCCATATGAGTTATCTCCTTCCCTATTTCCTCTACCTCCTCCATTGTTACCTCTTCCTCCTCCATTATTTCTTCTACCTCTACCTCTACCCCCTCCTCCAAATAGTGAAAATTCTCCATCTTGCTCTTCTTTTGCCATGATAGTTTCCTCAGAATCTTATGGTTCTTCTATCAATGGCTAATGAGAGAGAGTTTCTATTTCTTCTTCTTCTCTAGGTATTCCTACTTCTTAAACTATAATAGGCTCCCCTATAGAGGTGAAAAAGTGTTCCTCTCCTAGATCTGGTTTAGTAGATGAAGTGGGAGAATCTTCTAATTGAGTTGCCACCCCTTGAATTCTAGGAATCCTAAGGCCAGGAGTATGAGTCTGGGATGGAGGTGTGTCCTTTATAATCCTTGGTGGAGTAGTTGGAGTTGTGAAAATCGAACTTTTGCCCCTAGCTATAAATCTACCCCTATAATCTCTTTCTCTATGCATGTCAATTTTTTTATTATTTTTTAGTTGGAATAACAATTCTTTTTCTGATCCTCCAGATCACACAAAGTGCAAGAGGAGAGTATACTCGAGAATTTTTAAATTTATTTATTTATTTTTTTTTAATGTAAGAGATAGGCTACCTAGTTACACTTCTCCGGCAATGCCGCCAAAATGTTTAGTCAATTTAGTGTCCTAAATTGCTACATAAATTATCAATCTGGGTGTCATAAACTAATGAAGTGTAGTGCACTATATGTGCTAGATAACCCTTTCTTACCTTCCTATTTTCAAGTTTATGTTGTTTTGGGGTTTTGTTCTTTTGACCTCCTAAAGTTTTGCAATGTAATTGAAATCTTAATCTAATGTTGAAGTGGGAGTTTAAAATTGCTTTTTAGGTCAAGTTTGGAAGTGGAGTTTTCAAGAAGATGAAGAAAAATCTTCTTTTCTTGCTATTATAGTGGTTTCTAGAATATGAGCTTAAAAGACTCTTAAAACTGCTATCTACAAAATTAAAATTTGAATGAGAAGATGGAAGTGCAGCTATCTATATCAAACTAAGAATGAAATACTAGAAGCAAAACTACTACTTCTGCTGTCTATTTTAATTTGAAAATTGAAAGTCTAATGAACTAATGCAATTAAACTAAAGGCAAAAGTAAAACTTGAAACTAATTTTAAACTAATGATCAGCGAGTAATCTCATCAATAAACATAACACTTTGCCAATTAGCTTGAAAATCAGTCATCAACTAAAGGCTCCAAAAATATTAGCTTATAGCATGAGAGAATGACATTAAACTATCTAAATCTACACTAATGCACATAAATTAAACACATTTATAAACATAACACGCCAATTAGCTTGAATTCATCAACTAAAGGCTCTAGAAATATTAGCTTATAGCATGAGAAAATAACATTAAAACTATCTAACTCTAAACTAATGAACAACAAGTAAACTCATTTATAAACATAACACTTCGCCAATTAGCTTGAATTCATCAACTAAAGGCTCTGGAAATATTAGCTTATAACACGAGTGACTATAATAATAAAGAAAAGGTACTAAACAACAAGAAAATCTCATTCATAAACTCCATATTTCACCAATTAGCTTTGAGGGTAAACCATCAACTAAAGGCTACGGAAACATGTACTTATGTAATGAGTGTCTATCCTATTGAGAAAAATCATAAAACACCTTGAACTTGGAAACTAAAGAACAATAGAAGAAGTGAGTCTAAAAATGCTACTTGGTGCAAGTTCAAAACTACAACTAAGAAGCTCGAGCATAAACAAATTTAAAGAACTACCGCTACTCTGAAATGCATCTATCAGGGTTAGTAAAAATAAGTGACGAGTTGCAATATATATACAATGTTATAACGATTATGGACATAAACACAACACAAGAAATATACGTCCGAACGAAAGAAAACACAAATATAAATACATAGAAATGAAAAAGGAACCTCAACCACGCAGGGGCCCTCTGCACGACCTTGGACTAGCAACGCAAATCTACTTCACATGGTCAGGCAAACATATAAGAAAACATAGTTTTTGTGTTATAAAAATAGAGGAATGGATGTCTCTGGATTACTAATGAAAATCACACTACTTTAGCAGTAAAAATGTTAACTTGTCTGCATTCCAAACGCTTGAATTTATAGGAGAAATACATAACTGTTTCTAAGAGGAAAATCTTCTACGGTAGACACGTGAACAGGTCATGCATCCGAAGATTTATCCTTTTGTTGATGCTTCGAAAATCATTGCAACAACATCGGGGAAAACCACCCGATCTGGACCTTAATGCAGCTCCTTTTCCGTTTGGTGTGGTGGCTCCGACTGGAGATAATGGGACCAGTTTCGCATTGATGAATAAAAAGGAGATGGATGAGTGATTGGTTTTCTTATCTAATGGTAATGGATGAATGATTTAATCTAAAAAGTATAAATATGAATAACTATTCTATCCCGGGAAATTTCTATTTCTAAGTGCAACATTTGAGAATCTCTATTCACAAATAAGCATATAGATGACTTTATTTGATAAACAATGACATTCATTCATATAATAATTGCTTCGTTCAAATAGTTAAACAAAGTAATTAATAAAACATTGTTACACTTATCTTTTATATATTACTGATACATGTATGACTAAAAGAATAACATCATTTAAACATCCAATAGTGAAAAATACAAAGAATGTTGTTGAAAACACATACATATATTCAATGATAGCAAGAGTAATCAAATAACAATTCACATAAAAGAATGAATTCCGGTCATAGATAGTAGTACCATATGTGCTGTAAATCATTCCCAATATCAATTGCAATTTGAATTCCTTCTTTCAACTCAGAGATACTTTCATATCAAGGCAATAGTGCACATCCACATAAAATCTTCTTCGTTAAAATTTGGAATAATGGCCCAGTCTTTATAAAAAATATACCGAAAGTACAATAGTGCAACTTCCAGCTTTGAGTCTTAAAAAAAAGCTGAGGAACTTTTCTAAATGCATGAAAGGGTCTATAAATACTTAATTAAACTAACTAACTACAAAAATAAAATGTTATTTAATTGGTACAACTGGATCTTGAATATCTTCTCCACAGCAAGTTTGTAGGTAGTTGGCAGCATGATTTATCACTTCGGTTGTTCTCTCTTTGATATGAGTTGGCATATTGCAAGCATCGGTTCCAATTTTGGGGGGGCGGCTGAGACAAGAATGGAGCTGAGCCGAGTATGTGGCATTATGTATCTCGGGAATGATACAACTGATTGCATCTGTTAGACACTTGAGGGCGGATCTCTGGATGTATGGTTTTACTAGGAACAACCAATAGGTGTCCCATGTTAAACTTTGAATACCTGCAATTAACCTTCCATTCTTTTCCAACTCCTGATTGCATGCTTGCTCCAATGTCTTAGTTGATAGCAATTTACCTGGGGTGCATTGTGAAATCATATTAGACAAATAGAGAGTGTTATTGACTAATTCAATCAAGTTACTTTTGGATAATTTACATCTAGAAACTTCTCTCTTTGCCTTCATCAACTGAGACTACCATTCTAAGAATAGGATTTCCTTATGTGATTTTAGGGTTTTGGGCAGATTTGCTGCCTGTCCCTCACTGGTGTCTTTCCAAGTAAGAAAATTTGTCAAGGTCTCGTCGGCCTGCTCTAATCCTGTCTAGCATCAACTGATTTATCGATTATCGATGTTGTTATATCACAAAGAGGCTCAACCTGAGAAATATTATGACACAATAGTCTTATCTGTGTCACCAATGCCTTATTAATCTGTAGCGCTTCTGTTCTGAAATCGGCAGGTTGTGGAAGACTCTTGAACTTTTCTATTTGAAGTGATAGCTGAGCAATTTTCTCATCTTTCGTTTTCGCCATTAGTTCATTCATCGTCTTCAACTTTGCCAATGCTTCTGATAATTCTTTCTGCTTTTGAATCGCGCTTGAGTCTACTCTCTGTTTTTCTTCAAGTAACTGCTTATTCAGTTGATTATTTAATTGCTACTGTGTTGACAATCGTTGTTCCAACTGTTCAACTTTCTGTTGTGCTTCAGACAGCTGTGTTTGCAACAAACTAATTGCATGGTCTTTTTCTTTTAGTAGATTACTCACTTCCGATGCCTTGTCCATGGTGGCCGCCAAATAGGCTTTGGCATATTGAGAAAGCTTCGTTAGGTCATCGGAAGGATCAAACTCCTCTTTCCAAACTATGTTGGCTGCCTCCGTTTGTTATGGAAACAGGGAAGGTTGATCAAGCCTTCTCCTTTTCCACTGTCGCTTCACTACAACCTTGTGTTTTGGACTGTAAAAGACATCTAATGGAGGTATATCCTCCACCTGCAAAATTATTTGATCAGAGGGATCATTTGGAATTATTTCGAAGTCTATACTAGGGGGTAGGCCGCTGGTTCCTTCATCGAAACCTTTGTTGACACTGTATCCTGTGTATCTGTTGCTTTGGGTGTATCGACACCTTTTGGACCTTCTAGATTGCTTATGATGGAGTCAAATTGCTGCCATTCTTGGAGTAATTTTGGATCAATCTGGGTATCCACATTAACATTCTCGCTGCCCTTATCTTGCTCCTTTTTATTCTCTTCCTCCTGTATTTTCTCCTGCTCTTTCCTTTGTACTTCCTCCTGTTCTTTCTCTTTATCTGTCTCAATAATCTTTGATGCAGCAGGAGGTTTGTCGATGAGTCGCTGTTCAGGCTCGCTTGATTGTGTCGTCGGGGCAGTAGCTAGTAAATCCAGAGGCAGAGTTTGCAACCTCTGATCTCTGAGTTTGTTGAATTCTACTAACCCTTTATCGTTATATCTCATTTTAGCCAGTGCTTGGACCTGAAATAACGACTCCGCTAAAGAAAATAAGTCATCAAAATCGTCTTCTTTATGATCAAACCTTGTGAGTTTTGCCTGTTCAAGTACATTATAGAAAATTTTACTTGGGTCAAATCGCCTATTAGGAATGGTGGTGAGATTTATCATATTTATCTTGTTTGCTTCCTTCTCTGCATGCTTATAGTCATGTAGAGTATAAACACCACATCTTATAGGAAAAGGAGGCCAAACCTGCTTCTTTGAAGTCCTCAGAGTCTTGGTTGCTCCTGTGGATGTAATCTGATAGGCTAATTCTCTAGCCAATAGCTTGTCAGGTATGTACAAGGGAAGGGCATGAGACCTGGCAAGGCTGCTGAAAACTCTTAGAGTCTTATGTATGTGAATTTATCCTCTCTGAACCAATTTCCTAGAGCGGTTAGGTCAATCTCTACTTGTGAAGAAATCTTCGGAGCAGGCTTGTCAAAAATGGTATGGTAAATGGGCAACATAAAACCATTACAAACTTGATACAAGTGGTGTTTATAATGCGCTTTCCACAGCTTCTAGTGATAAATGTGAATCAACATGGGGTCTTGTGGAGTCCATCTCCACCCCAGCACAAGAAATTCAGAGTTGAAACAAAGAGTATCTAAAATATAGGCACTAAAATAAAACGGAGGAATAGACCTGTCGATGACACGAGTTTTATTTCTAAACTCAAGAATAACAGTGGATAACTTATTAGATAATATATTTCCCCAATCCATTATCTCACTATTGACTATCGCTTCCATTAAAGGAACCATTTCGATTGAGAATTTTGTGGAATCATGTAATCCGCAAATCCTACACATCATCATCCCGACGTAACAATAAGGAGAACATAATGAATCGACAGAGTACTTACCCGAAGATTCATGCTTGTGCCTTGCGGGGTTCTATCTCTATTCCCGAATAGGTGCTGATTCAGTTTCATTCTCACTTATGAACCTCTCCAGAAATGCTTTGTTGTATTTCTTTTGTGGTTCAGGCAAGTGGTACATTTTTCTCAAATCATTAGGTTGAAACGAGCCGAAGACTCTCCTGTCGACTGTGCAGAATGTTATATTCGTAACAGGGATTTCCTCAACTGCCCACCGCGCTATATCTGTATACGGAAGAATTTTCTCTTGAGCTGCTATTCGGTGTAGATAGGAGTCAACTAAATCCTTTAGGGTAGCTTTTGAATTTTTGGTTGAGTCTGTAGTAGCTTGCACTGACACTGTTTTAGGCTCTTCAGCTTCAATTAGATTATAGATGCTTTGCCAATTAGTGTTGCCGAGGCCAAGACAGGTAGTGTCTGAAATCAATCCTTTCTTGCTTGGTCCTGGATCAACAGTAGATTGTCCTGTTACTGCGGGAGCTGAAGCTGCTGCAAATCTCTTGGATTTCTTCCCCATTTGGCTTGAATTTGTTTCTTTGGTGGAGCTCTGTGCAGGAGATAAAATGAACGTAATACAGAGAATAAGTGGTGCGAGCCAAATATGAAAGAGTTATATCAATTAACAAATAATGAAGGATTAAAATAATACTGCCACAGATACAATCTCAGGGGAGATTTTGGCATAACTGCTCCATTAATTGGCCACTTTAACCTGTTAATCATTTAAATGTCCATCATATCGTTTATTCGCCAAATGATTCATTTAAGCGTAGCTTTGATTTTTGGCGAATAATCACAAGTGAATCGCTATTGGGAACGGGAAGGCTTTTAATAATAATCTAACATAATATACCCAAGCCTTTTCAATCTTTTTTTAACTTTGCGCTTAGCTTTATCGCAATCGGAGTCGGAGAAATGCTTGAATGGTAATATTTGTGTCATTGCAAAATCCCCGATCCCCGATGGCGATACAGCTTATCGCATCGGGAGTTTTATAAAGGTGTCTTTAACGTGTGTGCGCTACACTCTCTGATTGCCGATAGCGATATCGCATCGAAGAAAAGTGCGAGGGCCTTTTGTTACACTTGCTTGCCTTTCCCGATATCCGATAGTTATTCACTTTTCGGATCGAGGTAAACCAATGGGTCTTTTCGTTATGCATCCCTTGTTGTTGCGATATGCGATCTTGCGATCGCTTTATCGCAATAGTAAAGATTTATTTATTTATTTTGTAAGACCGATTTATATTTATTCAAAAGGTTTATAATGTATTTCTTCTTTCAGACCTTTTGATGAAGGATGAGTTGATACCAATTTTATTCAAAGATCTAAAAAGGGACCCATTTCATATTATAGTTAAAGATAAAATTTTATGAAATGGGGGGTTGTTGTACAACACAACAATTGGCGATTCACTGGGAGAAACCGTTATCTCTTAAAAATGTTGAAATACTTAGACTTTCTTTATATAGAAATATTAGCAAGGAGGAAAATTCTAATATAGCTAGGTATATATAAATTCTGAATCTAATAAGAGCTATTTTTGCTAATTCCTTCTCTTGTTAAAATTAAATACATTCTAAGTTTTAAATTAGCCTTTATTGGTTGATAATGATAAAAAAAACAACCTTTCCAACTTAGCTTTTTAATGACTCCTTTGTCATAGGTAGAGCCTCTGCTGCCAGCAAACGTTCATAGTGTCGACAGGGATACGTTTTAACCATTTGACTATCCATTATCCCATCCATTTCAGAGTATAATTAAAAGAATGAATCCAAAAATATGCCTTCATATTTTGTATTTCTTTTTCTTTTTTATTATTTTGCAAGATAAAAAGCCATTGTCCTGATTTGGTGGCCAACTGTTTGACAATGCCATTCACTTGTTGTAATCTAACTGAACAAGCTAGCTCGTGATGAGACCCCTTGTCTTATAATTATAAGCCATTACCCTGTTTTGGTATGCAGTATTGGTAATGTCAGTTAAACTATTCCCCAATGATCATGGTAAGCAGGCTTTTAATAAGACCCCTTATCTTTTATATCAAATATATTTTATAATTACACTTTGAGTAATCATAAACATTGATGAATGGGATGGACAATTTTCTCCTTAAGAGAGCATGGATGATAGTGTTGAGATTGCAACAAGATGATGGAGCTTAGTGAAAAGAGTCGCCTTCACTGAGTGGGCCCGCAGGCTATTTTTGGCGCAAGTCTATTTTTAGACTATGTCTATTTTTAGACATATGGATCATGTCTATGGATTGCAGGTCGCTGTTTATGGATAATTGATCAAGTTGGGAAAAATAGATGGACTTCTATTTTTAGATCACAGCGGAGTGACTGCTCAGTCTAAATATAGAACAGTCAAATATTATTAGCTCATAATAATATTTAGACTATAAACTTTGTCTTTTTCTCTTGGAGCACTTCAGGATGAGCTACGGATGTGGTACATGCAGATCCCAGAAGGAAATACGTGGTTACCTATGGGATGACTAATATTTGCATGCGGGACTTCAGTTAGAACTCAAGTGAGTTGAGTTTAGTGGACTGGAGGTGCAGTTGATGGAGTTGTGTTCAGTTTAGCTTTGTTAAACTGGTTGTATTTAGTCTAACTGGCAAATAGACTAGAGATGAGTTGGGTGAATTAGTTATTAATTAATTCCCAAGTTATTAACTCATAATACAACTAATGAATACATCAGTTAACTCAGTTGCATGTCAGTGCATGTTCAGTTCAGCAGGGACAGGTATTAGAGAATCAAATTGCTATCAGTTGTGACTATAGTTGTGCACCATATTTGCACAATCAGCGGGATTGAGTATTTCCAATGAGGATTGCATGGTATATCCAAGGAAATATGAGTTTGATTCATTCATTCATCAGTATTCTCATGCATGATTGCGCAGTTGAGGCAGGCAAGCAGTGGAAGAGATTTGGAGATCAGATCGGAGCTGTATTGTGTGTAACAGAGGTGGAGATACTTGTGAGAAGTATTATGCTGTGTAATGTTACATGAATCAATCATTAATATACATATAATTGGGGTTTTTAGCGAGATGCTTTCCCCGGGATACATACTGTGTTAATGTGTGAATGCTCTTGATGTTTTATT